>VXBO01002264.1:335074-410814 GCA_013400135.1 Rhinoptilus africanus
TTTTTTTTTTTTTTTTTTGTATAAAAGAAAGTAATTACATCCAGGCATCCAGGCTGACCACAAATGCCAAGTTTGTGCTTGATGCAGTTTTAACTGGCTGAAATATTATTTCTAAATAAACAGAGTTTCAAATGGAAATTCTGACGAACCTTTGACTATATTGCTATTACTATCATGTTAAATCATTGTTATTGTCCTAGTGGTGTCAGTGCATAGCTGCAATTGCTTGTGGAATGATGAAAGCTCGAACCCAAAATACTCAGCTTCGCATATAAACTTCAGAGTATCCAGCTAGAGAAGAATTACACCCACCCAACTTTTTAGCATGAAGTCATACTGGATTTGTTATAATAAACAAGTTATTAAATGTAGCTTCTCTCCTAAATCATTTACATGCTGTGCATGCTTTACATCCTATTCAAAGAACTCTGGTTTGTTTTCAGTGCCCATACCTTATCTAGGGTGTTCATCGCAACAGTAATAGTTGGTGCAGTGGTTTAAGAGAGTGTTGTCCACGCTGACCTTTATTTCTTGTTTTGTTGGAATTTTTTACTGGAACCTTTCAATGGGGATTTTTTTTGGGGGGTGTCAGCTATTGCAAAAAGGCCTCAACAAGGTAAAAATGGTTAGATTCGGTTTAGATCATTTATCTGGGTATTAGCACATTTGGAAACCATGGAATTAATTTGGTGAGAGTGTGACTATGGTAACAAAAATGGACCGGGCAGAATTGGACTCTCCTAACTGAGAACAGTTTTTTCTTTCTCACATGGACCCACAGATTTTTATTAACAAAATTAATTTCACACTCATCTTATATGCTATCACTGTGCAGCGTCTATCACAAATATTTATGATGGTCTCCTCCAGCTCCTGCAGATAGTAGTCATGCAAGCAATAAGTAGGAATGCCCTCTAGTTTCTGCTGAGAGCCTGTTTAACTGGGCCTAGTCATTGAGAAGCACCACACACAAAGGGGAAGAAAAGCAAAGTTTCTGCCCCAGAGGGCTCCAACTGATGTCTGCTGGCAGCTCAGAGCCCAGCCGGCCTGGGCAAGGGAGCTGGGATCCACATCTGGCACACAAATCCACTGCTCCTACACAGGCAGTGATGCTGCACCACCTTCAGCATCATCTTCTGGCATCTCTACTGTGAAATAAACATTTTTTTTTTGTGCAGCCATGCAAGAAAATTTTATGTTATGTGCCTAAAGATCTGCACAGGCTACAGATTTTTAAAATATCTGTAGGTTTAGGTACTTCTTTGCCTTTAACAGCCAAATCACACTGTCTACCCAGCTCCTTACTGGCACCTTTTAAAATCCACCCGGACTGGATGGTGCCTGCTGGCATGGTGGTTCGATGAAAACCCAAAAGAGAAGAAAGAAACCAGCCTCAGAGTACACACGTGCTGTAATCCATCTTGCTGTGAGTGCCTATCTGCAGCAAGCGTGTGTGAGCCAGCCATCCTGCTCCGCACCGTTGTGAGCTAAGGTGCTGCTCGTGCAAATTCATCATTTTAAGTGGAATGCTGACAGGGAGTTATTTATGGAAACCTGTGTCTGAGGAATATGTGTGTATACATAGTGCAGCACACAGGAGGATGCATACACCACTGTCAGAGTGCAAAACCATCCAGCAGGCTTTATGCAACGCCAGTCTTTTTGTCTTGGAGGAGCCGCGGTTTGAAAGATACTTGGCAGTAGCTTGAAAGCTCACTTTCTCATCTAATCGCTGGCAAAAATGGCTGTGGTGTCCAGGTGTTACAGCTGGACAGTTTGTCTCGCTCTGTGCATTGCTGCTTCCTTCCTGAGATAATAACAAAACCATATCAGCCTACTGTGATGACCACTAGGAGGAATTTTTCTTCCCCTTCTCTGTCAGCGAGTTCTTATTTCTTGCCAGTTCTGTCTCCCCATATTTACCGTGTTACATCCCTCCTTTCCTCTAAAACAAATGGTCTGCGGGAGGGCGACAGAAGGGGTCCGGTGCCTGCTTGCCCCTGCTGCGTATGAATTACAAGCCAAGACAGAGCATGGATGGACAATCCTCCTTGACCGTCCTCATCTCTGGAGACAGGCGGACAGACAGGTTTGGAAAAGAGAAGGAGGAAAAGCTGGAGAAACTAAAACTCTCACCCTAAAACTCTCAGCCCTTCGTAATCAATTACTGCTAGTACGCCTTGGCTCCTAGAGCCCTTGTATATCGTAAGCTAGTTTCAGCAAGCTGCCTGTCAGTCTGTGGATGGCTTGTCTAAAGTCCTGAACTTTCTGGAATGCTGACCTGGACACCTTTAAAAAGGGCTTACTCGCTTCCAAGGGTGCTGGCACCTGCAGTTTTCTCAGAAGTTGTTTCTTCTTAGTTTATTTCCCCCTAACTGAACGTTTTCTTGCTTCATCTGTTCAGTATTTCATCATTCATTCTTCTAATTTTATTAGAGAAAAAGGTGGTGCTCTGAACGAGACAGAGATAAAAAGCAAAATGCAAAAAAAAAAGAAGGGAAAAAAACCCCCTGAATTTCGAATAGCTCAATTTCAGCTTATTTTAGTGAAATAATCCCAAGTGTGGTTTCCCTTTATGTCTGAAAAAAGGGGCCTGAGTTCTCATTAGCGTGGTGCTATTCCTGAGATATCTGGTTCTTACTGCATTTGCTGGAGCCTAAATACGAAATGCAGAGAGGTGCCAAACTGAGTAAAAACATGCATTTCTGAACAACAAGGCAATTAGGGCTAGGCTTGGTACAGACCTAACTTCAGCTGGACACCTGCTATGTTGCAAAGCAGTTGTCCCTTGTCCCACGGCAATGATATCCCGCATTGAATTCTTCTTCTCCAACTTCACATTTTTTGGGTAACCCAGACTCAGTTTTAATCCTGGCTGCGACGTTACTGGCCTGAATTTAAACCTAGAGGTGAAACACTTCAGAAGTCAGACACAGTCTAAATACGAATCTAGACACCACTTTACAGTTAGGACATGTCTGTGGCCCCCATTATCAGAAGACACTGAAATTAATAATAGCTAGGGGCGGGGGTTTCACACCTAGGTCCAACAGCACTTTGTAAGAATGGACGTACTGTTTCTCCTATTCAGCAGATGAGGAAGCTGAGGCACAAGGTGACTTGTTTCAAGCCACTTGGCTTATAGTCTGTAGCCCAACACTCATTTTGGTGGGTCACACTCGGCCCACAAAGGAGTCCCACGCAGGCAATAAAGCTGCAGCTCTTTATTTGAATTAGTACTGCAATGGCAGCCTGATTTACAGACTCTTCTGCTGCTGGGGTCACAAATTAAGTCACTTTTCAGCCGTGGGGCAGACCTGCCAACTGTAATTAAAAGCTTTCCTTTGAAATATGTGTCAGACTTTACACATGGTGAAAAGTGCTTCTCACAATATGAGCTTTCAGGCTGCTGCGCTGAACAACATACATGCGGCTAACCACTTCTCTGTTGGGTCCCAACAGCATCTGTTCCTTTGCCAACATTTTACTGGCATTCCACCGAAATCAGTGTAGCGTGCAGTTCTGCCAGGTAGGGCCAGAAGCAGTTAAGAGGTTAATAGACTCAATCCGACTTCAAACGGCGACACAAACCTCAGAGGTGAACCAAACAGACTGCTATCAAATGAGGAAAGCAGATAGACTTTGTGATGATTTGACTGATTGCAGGAGAGGTTGTCTTGTGCAGATGATACTCTTCCCACCCCTTCTCCAAGACATATGCTGGCTGGAGGGGAGTCATCGATCACAGCTTGCACGAGAGTCTTAAAACCGCTAATTCAGAGAAGCAATCAAAGGTAACTGTGTCCATAAGTTATCTAGGCTCTTTTGAATACCTTAGTGTCATCTCCCGGTTTTGGGAAGAGCTACCTCCAAAATTTCAGACTGTAATACCATCCTGGCTGCCCCTCAGCAGCAGGCTCTGGCTACAGCGGGGGCTTTTCCTGCAGCGAACGCCTCACCCCCTGCTTTTCAGGTGGCTTAAGCTGTCTGTGGAGAGTCACACAGAAGGCTTTCTTGTGAGATTTCCAGAGCTCCTTGTCTCCAGCCAAGTCAGAAATACTGCAAGCACAGCCACCTTGTGGCATTGGAGGATCTGCGCTTTCAGTCCCGGGAGACAACAGGAAGCACAGAGTCAAGCCAGAATTTAAAATAAATACATAAAAGTTAAGCAAATATTTTTCAACCTCTCCAGCAGGTTTGGGTTTTGTTTGATTCAAGGTAATAATAATACTTAGCACTTACAGTGTAGTTTATAGTTTGAAAGCACTATCCAGACTTTAACTACTTAGGTTTTGGGCAACGGGCTGGATCAGCTCTTGTTTGATCTGAATCAGTTCTCCCATGCCTGGAGAGTATATTTAAGAAGTCAGAAGAGAAAAAGCAGGAATATCCTTTTTGCCTTTTGGGTTCTTCTTTCAGTTTTTGCCACTGAGCCCATTTATAGGAAATCATGCCACCTCTTTCTACCTTAGTTTACTCAACAGAGAGCGTGTTCTCCAGCCTCACTTGCAGGCCTGTTGAGAGATTTAATTTCAATGATGCATCTGAGGTCCTCTGACAGTTACTATGCAGATGTTTCTCATTCTTTCTCACTTGCCTGGTGAAAATTAAAGCCTAAATTGTGAATGAAATACATACTGGCAGCTAAAGAGCTCAAACCATCCACTATATACCTATATTGTTCTAATAGTAATCTCATCCACTGCCTGAGGCACAAGGGTTTTGAAAAGGTTACAGTAAAATATGTAAATAGATGAACCATATGCATGAAAAAAATTCTCTTGGGTCCTAGTGTATGTCTATTGTGGCTTCAGCTCTCCTTCCAAGCCTTGTTTTTCCAAGAGTCAGCTTTAAAGCTCGGCATAGCTACTGGACCAGTTTATGATCTAAAGACATATTTACAAGTTCAAACCACTTCAGGAGCTAATTATATTCTGGACATGCTACAATATTTGGATGCCAAAACGTCCGTATTCTTTGAAATGAATGTTTAGTAGTTTTCTCAAGAAGACCTCGTTTCACAAACTCCAGTTACAACAAATGAACACATGTTCCTCTTTTTGTTTCCTCTTTTTTTGCTGAATTCGAGAAAAAAAGTAATCATACCGCAATGGAAAACACTTCATTTTCTCATTAAAAAGTACATTTCAGCAGCTTTTCATCACACTGTCCTGCCACCCTCAGATTTCTGCGAAGGAGATGATCTTCTAGCAGGCGGCGCAGCGTGGAGAAGGCACGCAAATGACGGTGGAAAAGTGAGCAGTCTTTTTCCACTGACTCTAGAGGGTGCGAGGAGAGGCTCATTTACGGGGAGCAGCAGTCATTAACCAAGGCTTCTTGTTCCTCAGTCAGGTGGTTTATTCTCTCACCTTGACACTTCTCATGGAGCCGGCAAGTGGACAACCTGGAGATGGACAGAGCTGGTCTCACTGGACCTGGTCCTTGCCCGATACACTATAGAGCACCAAGCCAGGCACTGTTGCCTTGATTTCCCCATGTTGCTCCAGGAGGCAGGCAGCTGGGGAGCCTGCAGATCTCTGTGGACGTGGAGGTTGCTGGTTACTTTGCTGGACGTGCTCAGGCCACAGCAGAACTAGCTTCAAGCCACCAGAGAAAGCAGTTAAGGGCCAGAGCAAATTCCTCACTGACTTCGGCACAGGTCAGGTTCGAAGCAAGAGACAGCAAGGCAGGACAGCAGCAAAAGTGGGAGCTCTGGGGAGAGACCATACAGCTGGTCATGCTCCCGGGACAGGAGGCGAAAGCTGATGGTGAAAAGAGCCCAGCCCTGGCATGGAGGAGCGCGTTGTGCCTCTGCACGGTGCTGCTCCAGATGCAGGCAGCAGCTGGTGAAAAGGCAGGTAGCCGCTGGTCGGAGAAAGCTGGAGGCCAAGCTGCTTTGCATCCCCAGGACCGAATGCAGAGTTACTCGGCAATGAGAGGCTACAAGCAGCGGGTGACATGGCAGCCCAGTGTGCACATGTCAGAGCCACGTCTGAGTGCGACCTATTTGCCATATCTAGAATCAAGTTTTTCAAGTTTTCCTTCTCACAACTGATCATTTACCGTCCCTATGATTTTTCCTGCTGCTTATTCTCCATAGACGTTGCCACCTCTTTGATCTCTACATAAATACACGCAGCTCTTGAGCACACTGTTTACATAGATTAAAAGGAATCCTAAACCTTACATGTACACACTGATAACCTCAAATCTGATTTGTGATTGAGTACCTGAAAATGGCTTTTACGCTGTGGAATTTTAAGGTTTACAACAACAAGCCAGATGTCTTAAGCCTTAGACAGCACGGGCTTTCCCCTTTGAATACAGCAAACACCGGCTTCCATGGCAAGGTCGGATCTCCAGCAGCGGTGCCTCTGAATACCAGAATGGCATTCGAGCCTGTGAATTTTACTGTGATCCACAGAGCCGGTTTTATCTTCTATAAGCAGGATCAGTTTATGCATCATCCTGACAGTGCAAGTATCTTGAGAGAGGTATGCTCGGCTCTTAAGCTCTTCTCTGAAACCAGAGAAACCAGACCTTAAAACATAATGCAGTATGGGGCATGAAGCAACTTGAATGCTATTAAGTTACTGTTGAATTTGTACAATTTCTGTATATGTTTAAAACCTGATGAACTATATTGCTCACAATTCTTCTCGGTAAGGTGGCCTCGTCTTTGCAAAAGAAAGGAATGAGAAATGTTAGCACAAATCTCAAGATTATGAAATGAGGGAACACTGCATAGGGTTGACGTATACATTAAGGCCAGTAACTTTCACAGCTTCTTGAATTCCTTGATGTATCATCACTGATTCTTAGCACTTCAATTATGATCCAAAAATTGTATTCTGAACAGTGTTCTTGCCAGTAGAGCTGCATACCAATATAGACTGCAGTAAAACGAGGGAACAGCTTGTGTGTCTACATCAACACCAATACCAAAACCACTCCAACTTACTAGACAACCTCACAAACATTCATAGATCCATTAATTACAAATGGTAGTCATTAGAGGCTATTTTTTCTCGTGTACACTGACCACAAGACTTCCCTGAATTAAATCTTGCTCGAGCTAAGGTAGATCATTCAGAAAAAAAAAGCACTGTAAGGTCAAGTCACAAAGATTTTTCTGTAGTACCTGTACTGGGACTTGGGCTTTTTGAGCACAAGTACCTGGCAGTGCCAGTATTGACCCAGAGTAACAGGAGCCTTTGATGTGCAGGGCATGGAGACTTTTAGGTGAAGAAGAATCTATTACCACACTGATGAGGTTAATCCTGTACTACCACATCTGTACTGCTTAGCTCAGCTCATCTAAGGCAACATCAGTTTCAAGGAGCCTGTGGTTATTTTTAAAAAGCCACAAAAGCTGTAGAGAGGCTTCCTTCTACAAATTTGTTTCTGGAAGCCTCTAGACAGGTAGAAAAATCATGGCAATGCAGGAACAGGAAGGATCTTATCTGCTACACAGTTATTTTCAGGACTGAGATGTCGCAATGCACTTGATTTAAATGATGCTGAGATCATATATTAATGGAGTGTAGTGCATGGAATGAGTTTGCATCGAATTGCACAAAATCCTGAAGTAGATGGTGTTTGGGGAAGATCATACATAAGCTGAATAAAGACAGGCTGTTTATGGCCTAAATCAGCACATGAAGTTGCCATACAGTAAGTCACAAGTGTATGGAAATTTACCTCACTAAGAAGAGATACTGTGATAACATTTAACTTTTTTTTTTTCCACCTGGCAGTTGACACTTTAGTCCTTTTCAAGTGTCTGACCACCTCCATGTGCTTCGGAAACCTCTCTGCCAATCCCAACAAGGCTTGAGAAGATCACAGGAGTTTTCACATACTTGGCTGCCCCAACTTATTAAACAGTCTCCTTATAGGATGTTTTTATTTTTCAGCCTATATCCCAAAAACCTGATGTTCTTGGACAAGAAAATGTGATTGCGGGTGGGCTCAGGAGTTTCTACTCTCTCTGCTTTCCTACCTGGTCTAAGGAAAGTTCTTCAGACTTGAAAGAGGCTTCTCCCAAACTTCTTTGGAAGGTGATTTCACAGCCCTAACTCACACTGAATGGCTCTTAGCCATACGTACAGCCAGCCCTTCAGCTGATAAAAATCCATGGAGTCCCAGGGGTTTGCCCCTTCACTCTGTGAAGGACAAGTCATGTCATCAAAGGCTGCAAAATGAAGCTATGGATTTTACAGCTGTGACGTATGGATCACCCACTAAACTCTCCAAGTGGGATCTGTGGATCTTTAAAAGCACACTTTTTAGTGAAAACATCTACATGGATCCAATGCTGACTTCGAAAAAAGGAATTCCCTCTGTCCCACAAAAACTCACACCTTTCTCACTCCATCTTATTTTCAAGGGAAGCCAAGGCAAAGAGAGAGGCTTTTTAACATGTGTTGAATGTCAGAAAAACCAAACACCCATTCCTGGTAATGCCTTGCCCTAGAAGATGTGTAGGAAACCCATGCAGCCCTGCTAGTCTTGAAGGCTGCTTTAGAAAGTTAGGGTAGAGTACATTTGCACTAGTGTTTGGTATCAATCCCTGAACTAGTCTTCTTGACCCCATAATATCAACTTAAAGAGAAAAAGACACTTCCAGAATGTGACTTAAATCTTCCCGAGACAGATGATGAAGCGTCGTGGGTTGGCCAAATGAATCATGCCCTCATACAGCCTGTATCTCTCAATGAAGAGGTGTCAGAAACTACTCTGTGGGCACTTGCACTGGAGATGTTAAGTCAAGTGAAACCCACTGAAAGAGGCTTTCCTAAAAATACCCAAGGCCTCTGCTTTAAAGAAATTGTAATATTGCAAGAGTTCCAAAAATAATTCTTTCATAAGTTACCAGGATTTGATGAATGCTAGATCTTTCCTATATGATGTTTCCTACTAGAGTCTTCAACCCACATCCCTCCTGCTTTCCTGGATTCAACTTTGGATAAAAGAAAGTGAGTCTGAGAACTGATGACTGTTGAATCCCTGCAAACATGGGGCAGTCTGGGGAGTCAGAGCTTGTTTTCTGTAGTTTTTTGTTTCTCAGGAAGCTGTCTGAATGTCTTTGCAGCCTACCATACTCTTTTGTGCTTGCTTGGCTCCACTAGCCAGCATGTTTGAAGGACAGAGGCAATACTCCAACTATCCCTACCCAACCTATCAGTCTCTGTTCACAGTACAGGAGTGAGAGGGGAGAGGGAGGTTGCTTTGTATGTCTTGTTACTGCTTTACATCCATGTGCACCAAGGTCTGAACCCTACAGGAGTTTTTACTATGAGTCTGAATATCTCAGAAGAAGGAAAATGCACAGTTCCATGGTTTTGGTTGGTAGCTAAAGACATACCAGTGATGCTGCTGTATGGCCTTGAGTTCCTAGTCGGTCCCCCATTGCCACCTGTCCTGGCCAATACTAAATTGCCATCTTTGTTCACTCCTGCTGAATCCTTTCCAGCAACGTACCAAGTCTGAAGAGTATATGATCTCTCAGGAGTCAAAGGTAGATTTTTCCTTAGTAATACCTATAATTTGAGCCAGAATGGAAGAGTCTGGTGGGCCCTTACAGAAAACCTGCAAGATTGGTGAACACCATTGTGTGATTTTCTGTTGTTTTGCCATTGCTAGTTCACCAGTCAGGAGAACTGTTAGTGAGCAAGGGAGCTTGAAGGTGCAGTGCACATCAGAGAGAAAGTGCTGCCAACTCCTGTAACTCATCTATATCAATCCTATTTGATATCAGTGAAATATATTAATTCAAAGAATGCCTGACTGTCAGCAAAAAGGGCAACTCTTCTTTTCAGTATTTGTGTTCCTGCAAAGATTAAGGACAGGGTCTCTAACTCTTTCTGTCATGGAGAACTTGCCCCTTTAATGTGGGTCCAAAGTCCCTGCAACTGAACATATGCTTCCCAGATGGACCTAATTAAGACTATGTGGCGGCATTTGGGGGTGAATAAATAGAGAAGAAGGAAGCTTGCTTAGTGGGAGGTCTATAGAAAGAGCTGCAGAGGACTGAGAACTGGGAGACCACTAGAGTGACCAGCTGGTGTCTTCTCACTGAGAGCCACAAAAAGAGGAAGGCTTGTGGACTGAGTTCTTCACGTTATGGAGTCAAGCTTGAAGGCCAAAGGATATGGGGAACAGGAGAAACAGAGCAAAAAATAAATCCCATGGTGTGTCTGGAGAGAAACAACTCTGAGACATGGCAACAGAGACATTCCTGCAGGGAAGGATAAGGCAGGGCTACAGCTAAAGGAGCTATTCATGAAGGCAGATTAAGAGCTATGGAAATGGCAGAAGGTGGCATAACTGCAACATTTGTCATGTTTGTAATACCTCTGTTTGGGACAGAGCTGGTTCATTTTCAACCACTGGTAAAGCTGATGAATGCTACTTCTGTTTTCTCTCCTCAGAGAGTGATGTCTTCTTAAAGCATAATATTGTAATATTCTCAAAGGACTAAGTAATTAGATTTTCCTTACCTGCTACAAGGCACTTGCTCCGACTCGCTCTCCCTAGGTAGGGCACCTGACCAGCGCTTGTTACTTGGTTCAGTCACACCAAGACCTCTCTTTCAACAAGCAGGAATTGAGAACCTACAGTTTTGGAGACCAGTGTTTGAAGGCATTAGTGAGTTTGGAGGAGAGTTAAGTTAGCAATGAACAGAATATTATTTGATATTACCAATGTGACATGAAGCAGAGGAACGGCTGCAGCATCATGATTGTAAATTCTTTGGACCAGTGACTGCTCTTGGCCATGGATGCAGCACCTGGGAGAATGGGGCCACACCAGGGTTTCTGGGAACTACTGTCATGCTACTAATGAACAAGTGTGGACTTTTCCAGTCAAATTGTTGGCTGTCGTCTCCCAAAGGAGGCCTGCACTTCAGCTCCTGCGTGCACATTTAGTTCTGACTTACGGACCTGCTGAAACCCAATGGGACAAGTGACATCATGGTCCTGAAACTGGGACTGGGTTTCATACGAAAACAGTTTCACACATGAGGCTTTTTACATGGTATTGAAAAAGCCCAAGATTTGTACATTATTGGTGCAATTTCATACTCACTGCTAGTCTATTGGAAAGCTTTTGTTAGCAGTCCTATAATCTGCCACAGCAAGGTGCACTGTTCCCCCCCGGGACAGTCATCTCCTTGCATCCAGGCTGGGTTTAGGATCAAAAACTGAAGACTTCAGGTTGGCCACAGGGAAAGTGATTTGTGCTCTCATCTCATCCTTCAAAAGATCACAGTCGACACAGCAGAGGGAGAGCCATCGTGGTGTTGGCAACTTGGTACATGTGCACAAAGAAATCCAAAGTCTCTGGAAATTAAACAGTTCTCCTTGGCTGAGGAATGAGTCTTCCAGAGGCTGCTCAGGCAGTTTAGTGAGTCTCTGAGCAGAAAGATGGGATGCAAACCAGGGCAGGGAATAAATTTTGAGTAAAGTATTGGGAGAGAAAAAATAAGTGCAAACACAGTGGTCACAAAACAACCACAACATCTCAGGCGAAACAAACATTAAATCTAGAGGGGAATTGCATTGCTTCCCATCAAATCATCCAATTTACCTACAGTCATTCTGTGAGACAGCACTAGAGATTACACGAGTTTCTAGCACCAGGTCCTTCCTGTTTCTCTCCATCTCCCCAGTGTTCTCCTCCCCCAGTTCTGAGTCCTTTCCAGAGTCTGACTCCAGTCCCCAGATCCAAGGATGGGATTTTTTTTCTCAGGGAAGACTCCCTTAGACCTCTGGGCTGCAACAGTTCCAGGAATGTGGCTATGGGAGAGCAAAACCCCAGAAGAAATATGAAGTTCATTTTTTAACTAAAATTATGATTTATGAGGAACAGCTGAACAGACTGTGCGAGGTTTTATTTAAATAGATTTGATGGCCACAATGATTTAGGAGGACTGTATATGCTTACTCTGTTGTGAGACTCATACACCACATATGCAAGTACCAGGCTCCTTTTCCTACTGTCTCTATGTTTAGTCTCACACGTGATAACCATGTGCTTTCAGCACCTCACACACACTAATGGGTTTTTTGTCAGAAAGCCCCTCAAGATTTGAGGGATGGAGAAATGAAACGAACAGACTAAGCACGCCCAGGAAAGCTGTAGGCACGCTGGGACCAGGCCACAGGTTTCTCACATCTGAGTGTCAGTTGCTCCTTTTCCTTCTCATTCTGCAGCTGCAGTGGCCTCTGTTCCTCACCCACAGCTTTATCATACATTTCTGTTATTGGCACAAGTGACAGTTTGTCACTGGCAGTCCCTTGGCTGCACCACAGGATGGTGAGGAGCAGGTTGGGGACACGTCTGGACCACTGGAAAGCTCAACAGTTGCCTTGGGGGCTGCTGGCCCCTGCTACAAGGAGTACTATGCCATACTGCCTTCGTTGCAACTTAGACAAAGAACCCAGCTGAACTCTATCCACAGAAACGAGTATTAACACACAGAGAAGAGCTGATGTTCTTCAGAGAGACAGGTGGAAACAACTAGCTTAAAAAGTCACAGAAGAGTCAATGAGTGCACTCAAACACAACCGGTGGGCTCTATCTACTTAGTCTGCTACTCTGCCATAGACAACCTCCCTCACTCAAACACAGTTCTCCCCAAAAGGCAAGTGCACACACTTGAGCCTGCCCTCATTTCAGTAATGCAATATGGAGCTTCCTCTCCAATGCCAGGTCTAAAGACAAGAAAAACTATTTAAACTTTTAATAATGAGTTTAACTCCTACCTCTGGCTAAACCATGCAGAAAGGGAGTAACTTGGAACCATTTTCATTTCTGTGGGGTTTTTGTTTGGGCTGGTGCACTAGATGTGAGGGTTTTAAGGATATTTTCTCTGTCTAAGTCTCCTATTACCATGGTTAAAACACTTAGTCAACTTTAACATATTTTTCTTGGCAAATTACCTTTGAAATAGGGAAGAGCCCTATCTTTAGTTTTGGAGGTCAGGGAAATGTGGGGTCAATTTGTGAATGTGTTTGACTGCCTAAAGATACCAGCTGGGATTTTCAAGAACATCAGTAGGTGTCGAATTGGGCCTTTGATAGCCCATTAGAAATCACCTGTAACTTGCAGTTCCCAAATCTCCTTAAGAATCTGGCTTAAAGCCAGGTTAATCTACTCTTTAGTACCCTGGGTGTCGCTTCTACATTGGTGGATGAGCAGGGAGCTGAATACTGGTTTCTTGTATTTCAACAGAAGGCACTAAAAACTAATTGGGTTTTCTACCATAAAATTATAGAGGAAATTTCTATGTAAGTTGCATTTGGCAGGCTGTCTTCAGTGAGTGTAGTAATAAATGTGTGTCTACTTCTGCTCTCCTCCTTACTTTCAAATTTAGTTGTATATTGCTTATAGTGTTACATAGCGTAGAAGATCAATGGATATGAGAAAGTCTGTCTGATTGCTTATTTTGCACTTCACAGGTAAATGATCTGCTCTGAGACTAACGCTGGTGGAAGGTAAGCACCCAACTTCTTTTTTTTAATAAATCTATGTAATACATAAGTGTAAATTAAAACATAAAATTATATAATATAGAACCTGTTTCTAACCTATCTATGTCCAGATAGCTAATACCCCTTATTTATAAGGATAGTATTTCTCTTGGAATGGCAACCTGAAGCAAGATTATTGTCTCAGTGTAGCCTGTGTATCAATAGGTGTAAGGTTCAACATTATATAGAAGTGATGTTTACACCATCTCATGTAGTCTCCAACCAAGACTAGTAGAGCTTTATTGGCGCTTTCACCCCAGACAAGGTGTAGAACAGTACTGGAATCCATTTCTTCCTAATCCACCATCCATGTTGCTTCTTCTAAAAGAGACAGAACTTCTTTAGGGCATTGTTTGTGTTTTATTAGCGTTAGGGTCAGGCCATGGAGGTCAGCTTCACATTCTAAGTACTTCAAGTCCAGCAGTATTTGGAGGTAGATGTGGTCTCATATCAAAGAAATATGCCACCTGGAAAAACTATGTTTACATACTAATCTGTTTGCCACTACATGCTGATACATTTGAGCTTAAACCAAAGACTTTTTAGATGTGTAGGCTTGGAAATCACTGTTGCTAATGATTTCTACATCTAACCCGTAGGTAGAGAGTGGCTCAGCTCCCAGAGTCTAGCAAAAAGTCACAGTAAATCCCTGTGATTTGAAAATGTGGTGCATTCAGAGGCATACGTGCACTGTGCAGTGAAGAAATCCTGCTTCACACATGGTAAAATAAAAGCTTGGGGGAAAACTTACTGCTAAGGTGGGTTGCATATGTGTTTTTGCAAGTGTGTTTATGTAGAGTTTTCAGATCCCAAAACTAGAGGCCTTGCTCAGGCAAAAATCCAACTGTCTGAAATGGAAGTGTTGCCTTACGCAGTCTGCAAAACTGGGCTGGGAGTGTGTGTTTGTACATTCTCTGTGCATGCTAAAGGTCAAGGAAAAGATTGCCAGGACCTCTTGTTTGTGTCTCCCTCCCCAGTACGTAGCCAAGATGCAGGTAAAATTCCCATGATTCTCAAAGAAGCTGCAGAATTTGGCCCACTGGGTATCAAAACAGCTCTGAACAGCAGAGTACAGCTAAATTATTCCAACACCAGACAAATGGGTCTGCCTAACCTAAGCCATAACATTTGAATTATTAATGTCCTCTAATAAAGGGGATAAAGTGTCTGTAGAACAGAGCATTTCAGAGCTCTGTTAAAGATCATGCCTATTTTAATTTAGAAGTTCAGCTTGAGGAGAGACAATGCTGGCATTGTGTTACAGAGATTTAAAACAAGTCTGTCTTGAGGATTTTCCTCTGTCCTTATCTGTAATAATAGAATTTTAAAAAGAGTCAGAGCGAGAGCAGCAGCACTGGAAAATATCTTTCTCAGAAACTATAGCAGACAGGTCACAACATTTTTAAACAATGATAGTAACATTTATTCTATCAAAGCCATTTTATGTTTTATTTGGAACTCTGGCGCCTTTATTTTTTTAAGCTCTCATAACATGACACTAATTACAGACATCAAGATGCTCTATAGAAGATACCAGTCAAAATCCAGATGCTGCTTCTTTTCCTTTCTCTGCACTCCCACCCCAGCCCTTTTATGTGCATTACATCATTGCATAGTTTATTTTAAAAGTGCCTCAAAAATGCAATGATAGTAATCGTAGACAGCAGGAAATTGATGGTGAGCACCTCTGGTCTGCAAATTCCTTTACAAGGCACTCCCGCTGCTCATCAGAAGACCTTCTTGTTAGCAGAAACTTGAAAATACAGGGGCTTAAAAATACAGTCCAGGTGTTGTGTTAGAAAAATTTTGGGCTAAAGTAATTTTTTTCTTAGGACTGTGCGTACACGCTTCCTCCCCTCTGTCTCCTCCACCAAATGGAAATTGCTGGCTTGGTCAGAGGAACAGGTAGAAGGGTTTGTGCTGGTCCCTTTGGGAGGCTGGTCTGCTGCCACAGTGTGTGGGGGCAGGGGAGAGCAATGCTTGGCTCTGGCTCCCGGAGGAGCACCCGCAGGTACAGGTTTGTGGTGAAACACGGGGGAGAGCCCCACAGCTCAGGGGTGTCAGCCAGCCCAGAGAAACACAAGACGATCTACAGGCCACATCCACCCTCTGTCATGGTGGCTGCAAGAATTCATGACTGTTTCTTGGGGAGCTGGTGTGCTCCAGAGCTCTTCAGGCAATGGTGGCCATCCACAAAACAGCCATAGCTAAAATAACCAAGGGCCTCCAGCACCGAAAGTGAAGTATCCCATGGCTTGTAGAAACCTTGATCAGCTGCCTGTAGCAGGTGGTCAAATTGCCATCCAGACCTTGAAATTATTGAGTTTCACTTTGACTTGACTGCATGAGCATCTGTAGGCTATGTGTGGCATTTCAGCCAGGGTAACATCATCCAGAAGAGCATCTGGGCCACGACCTGTTCTTCTGCATGCCCCTGCTGCATCACGAGGCTTCCCTGCAACTCGCACCGTGTCACCCTGGGCCTGGCTGGCATCACCAAAATGGCCAGCTTTGGTCAGGATAACATGGGCTCTGCTCCGCTGCGTGTCACGGATCGCTTAGCACATCCCTGGAGCTTCGTGGTGACACATATGCACAGCCCTGCCGTGCTGCAGAGCTAAGTGACGGCTGCCTCCCTCGCATTTTCCCACAGCCAGACAGCTCACAGGATGAAATCCCAGCCCTGTGTAAGTGTGAATCAGGATTTCAGCCAAAATGTTGCAACAAACACATTTGTCCTGCAGAGTAAGCAAATAAAGTGGCAACGCTGCACCAGTAAAGAACAGGAAGCTTTTGATGATGCTGGCTCCAAGTTTTTAGCCTATTAAGGTTTCCATTACCCTCAGGGTCATTATTCAGCAATAAGTAAACACCAATAAATCTGAAATAACAAGTGAAACACATGCACTTAAGCAAAAAAATAATCCCAGTAAATGTTCTTTCCTTTAGCACATTAGAAAAGGTCAGGGCAGCAGTATCAGGGTGATTATGAAGCTCTGAAATACATCTCATCCTCCAAAACAAGCGTCCCATGAGCCTGCCGAGATGCAAGGCTTAGATCTTTGCACCCAGGGAAGAAGGGAGGAACCGTGGTTAAGAATCCTGTTACTGATTTCCTTCATTCCCGTATCTGAGAGGTTCCTTTCCAGCAGTGATGGCAAGGACTGAAATAAATGTGGTGATTTTTCCTTCCCCATTCCAGTCAGGAGTGATGAAATCTACACACACCTTTGTGTCTATGTTGTGCTGTCAAGTACTTATACTCATTTCGTGTGTATGTAAATCATGTGTCTTTAAGTACTTACAAAAGTCATTTTCCCAATAGAAGAAAGATTCTCACATGGACATGTGTGCAGAGGCAAATTCTTCCTTTTTCATTAAACTGTGGGAGGTTTATTCTACATTTTCGTAAGTAGTCATTTTAATTTTTCCATTTTCCTTTCTTAAACAGGAAACCTCTCCACTGCTTCTCCACTTTCTCTAAGCTCTTTGTTTACATTCTACTTCCATTACCAGAATTATTCTTACATTTTTCCATCCCCTATTCTGAACAAACATTTATGCTGATTCTGAATGACTCTTATTATATATAAAGGGAAACAACAAAGCAAGAGAGAACAAAAGGAACATCTCTGTGAGAAGTCGAAACGTGGCTGTTACCTACACGCTGATGGTAGCCTTGGAAGAAAACTGTTTGCCAGCCCTGAGCATCCCTGACCACAAGGCCGTGCTAAAAATGCAGGAAGTAGAGCCATGGGAATTATACAGCCATACATGTCATGGTTCACAAAAGTAAATAACTTTTTCACTCATGAGTTTTTACCTAGTTATACAATGATTAATATATGTCTGCTGGGCTTCTCTCTGCCCACTTGGGCAGAGGAAAAAGGATCCAGACAATACAGGGAATGTGGTCCTCGTTTCTCCTTTGGGCTACTAGCTCCATCAGCCCCACACTGCCTGCAAAGGGAGCGATGGGCAGGCGGGAGCAGGAGGGCCGGGAGCAGTGTCTTGGCTGTCTGGGAAGAAGCAGCAGGGAAGCGACACGGCATCGCAGAGCAGGAAGAGCAGACACATCTGGTCACCAGAATAGTGTCCACAGCCATGGGGACAAATGGTACAGAGGGTTAGATGGGCTCGCTAGGAGAGTCTGCAGTTGGAGGTCAGTAGTTTGTGATTATCGTTACTGGCACTTACCGCATCAGGAGTCCTTTTCTCATCTCTCCAAGGCCTGTCAGTCCCAAAGCCTGGCTATTGAGCACTGATCAGCCATTGATTCTGCACCAGCAGCACACACCGCCTGCCAGTTGTGCTGTTGTAGCAAGGAACTGTCTGTCCAAGCAGCTCACGGAAAACTTTTTTCATTGCAGGAGAGGACAAGGAAGGCTGTCTTCGAAGAGCTTCTCTCCGCAGCATCCCTCCTTTTGCAGCAGGTAGGAGTTATGCGTACACCTTACAGCCTCCCAGCCCCCAGCAGCATGTCACAAGGCATGGAAACCCCAGCAACCAACAGAGGGGAAGAGCTGAAATTCTTCCTTGTCCTTGGCTCTCACAGTCTTCCTTCCTTAAACCAAATGCCCCACTGTACATTTACTGGGTAAAGTCCTAATGTATTGAGCACAGGAGCAGGCACCACCTCCCTTCCCTTTCTTCTGCTGCTGGTTTGCTATTTTTCCCGTAAATATTCTCTTACCATGTTGTTAGTTGGGCTACAGGTCATCTATAAAAAGAAGGGAAATCTCAGTGTTTGTATATGTGTTCTCCACTTTTTTCCAAAATCTGAATACTCAGTTTGCAAAGCCTGTAGACATGTCAGGCCATTTCCGCAGATGGTCTCTAGGAACTTTATTACTATCCATGAGAAACAAGAAAAGAATCTGCTTCGAGGTCCCAGGATGGATTTGCAGGCTTGGTGGTTGAAAAAAATTAAATGTTTTTACTTGAAATCTGAATATATTCGTTCTGTAAATCATTGCCTGACAATAAACCCACGCTCTTTTCAGAGTTGCTTTTTACTGTAAGCATTTTACAGCCTAATTTCCAGAGAGAACATCTTTGACTAAAAAATTATGAGATAAAGTTTCTTGACATAGTTTATGCTTTCTTTGTGTTATTTTCAGTTTTATCCCAAAATACAGAGTGTGCTGAAATTGTGACAGTTCTGTATCTTATAGAGCTGGTTTTAATTGCGTCTTCCATCCTTCTGTGTTTGCAAAATATGATTCACAAATGTCTAGATATTTATTCTACTGAAGTTGTCTTACAAGGCAGCCTTGTAACTGAACAGCCGATGTTAATCCCACCCACACATCCTAGTAAAGGAGCACGATGGTTTTTTAAACTCTGGCTCAGTGTCTCATCTCTTCTGTGGCGATGAAAATGAATATTGCATCTATGGCAAGGCATGTCAAGCTCTCTGTGGAATTTATTATTCTCTCTGCACCAAATGTTCTACCAGCAGGTCTGCCTCGTGCTATTCAGAACATGTATAATTAGAAAAGAATTCAGCTAACGCTGGAAAGAATGACTGTCTATAACTCATCAGGTTAGAAAGCTGGAAGCCCTAGAGCAGAAAAGAAATGAGTGGAATATTCAGCGGAATATTCAGCCGAAGAGGAAAAACTCATTTTCTTTGCTTTCTTACTGTGAGAATAACTAATTTATATGTAAGATGCAGTTCATTTTCTCCTCTTCAAATAAGCAACCATATTCTTGATCACTGCAGGCAGCAGACACCGGACACTAGCAATGGTCCTGGTGGGCCACAGCATGACCTTTGGATAGCTGGAGGGGCAGTTCTTGCTTAGGAAAGACCTCTCTAGTCCTGGGCTAAGTATGTTTCTGTTTTAAGTCTGTGAAGAAAGCTCTACCTTGTATGAGTTCCCAGGATCTGTGAGGACCCATGCAAATGTGCAGAGGTCTTGGCTTGTCCCCTTCAGTGGTGCCACGTCCTACTGATAGCAGAGAGTGTTAGCGGTGGCTCATACACAGTAACTTCAGCAATCTTTTCCTTTACCACATTCTTATGTGAGACCAAGATTGCTGAAGTCAATAGAGGGATCTCTGTGGTGCACTTGAGCTGTGAGGGAACCAAAATTTGTTCCTAGGTGATGAACACCAGGATCCTTATTCTGAGGTGGTTGACTCTAGTCTGTGTTCATGATTTCAGGATTTTGGACTCCGCTTCTGCAATATCACGATGTCTAATTTAATGACTCTCCACGTATAACGGGCTTCTAACAACGAGGATCATGGTTTTTGCATCCTTCTTTTATCCTCATTGTAATGTCTTTCCCAAGTTTACCAGCTGCACCAAATTCCTTCCTCCGTATCAGAACCTAAGCACTGATCTCTTCTTATTCTTAACCCTCCTAGATTATGATTTCTCTTCGCAAAGTGGAGGCCAACTCCTTTGCATATAAAAAGAAGGGAAGAGCTGGCTCTTCACAGACATAGGCTTCAGACAAACTCGCTCTTCATCTTCAAATTGGAAACATCTGCGTTAACATGACTGACAGGCAAGATAATGCTTAGGGTTTGTTTAAAAAATTATTTTGAAGATTTTCCCAAGGAATCATTTTTCTTCCCTTGTAAGTAAAAGTCTTGATTGGTGGTTTAGATATTGGAGATTCCTGGGGAAGGAGGGGTTAGTTTATTGGTATTTTAAAAAGTTGATAAAGGCAATGAGATATCCTTTTTCCCGTTTGCTCAAAATATTAACAATTGTATTTTGAGTGTGAGTATACTTCTGTCTATCTCATTAGGGCTGAATCTCTGCTTGTTTCATATTTCTTAATATTATTCTCATCTGTAACTTGACTGCTAGAAGAAGGTGTTCCTCATACAAGTCTGTCTTCAAGGTTTCAGTGGCACAGGCTCCTGGTGAAGGGGAAGGACTTTCCGTGGTAACATCACTAATAGATGGTCAGCATAGGAGATGGGGCTCTGACTTTTTAGTTCATCCTGGTGAGTCCAGTCTTCTATGTACGTGACTAAGAAGTGTCCTACTTCTTATATAGTCCAGGAACAGATGTTTAGGGAAAGCACAGAAGAACTAGGGCATATATCACAGAGTGATTCATCCCCATTACAGTCGGCCAGTTTCCGAGAAGCAATAGTTTTGGATTTCCTGAGGTACAGGTTACACATGGACAATCACTTTGAAGAGTCACTGGTTGACCTATCCTTAATGAATTTGTCTCATCCCTTGCAGAAGTCATCAGTACTTTTGGTCGCTATGAGGCCCAGCAGCCAGGGATCTCATCTTTTCCTCCATTACTTTCATAACTGCCGCCTCACGCTGTCGCTAGTACTTGTATGAGTACATTGCAGTTAATCATTTCTTCATGTTCTCTGCCAGCTTCAGCATTTCACAGGGCTCTGTCAGATTCCAGCTCTGCCATCTCTTTTCTGAGATGAAGAGAGCAAGACCTTATAACGCCTCCTTGTAGAGAAGCCTCCAGTCATCTTTATTACCCTTCTCTCTACTTACTGTGGTATTTTACTAAATTACTGTATTCTTCTTAAGAGACAACAAAATTTTACATCCTAGATGAGTAGCATTGTAACAATAATAAAAATAACAGCATACTCCCTCTATTGCACTCTTTAGGTCTTTCACTCCTCCTTTCAGCTGATTGATCTCTCTTGATGCTTTTTTGGCCATTTTTTCTCATTTTCATATTCCATGGAGACACATCCGCTACATTTTCCTTCCCAATTGTTATGTGATGGGAGTGGGAGAGATGAAAGACATTGTCTGCTCTTCAGGTCTGCAGTTGAAACAATACCCTAGAATACAAATAAAAGTATAACACAAAGCAGAAGATTAAAAGGTTTATCTAACAAATGATAATTAAAAATATCTATACTTAAACAATGGGTACTTATGATGCCCCCTCATTCCTTGCATGTTCAATAGGACCATTTCTGTGTACTTAATCAGAACACATTTTAAATCACACTGTATAGTATACTTTGTGGCAATACACGATGGCCAAAGTATATAAAATATGATGAAGTTAAGAAGTTGCAGCTGAACTAACAATATATTCTCCTGGAAGGAGACATTGAATAAATCGTGGATGGTTTTTGATAGCCAATTAAAGTTCTTATAAGAGCTCTGCTGCATTTCTCTGCATTCTTCAGTCATAACCTTTCAAACAAGTATTTGCAATTGTAAATATTCCCCTAAATTTCCAAGGCAGTAACAAGTTAATGTGTCTCTTGCAAGGACCAGTTAGTATAATGAATACAAACTTAAGAGATCATTTCTCATCAGGAAGTAATAATTTTTTGTAGTTTTTCGTTGACAATAGCAATTTCTGGTTTGGGAGCAGTCATGTGCATATGTTCACATACATTTCTTCAAAGATTGACAAGGTTGATTTAGAGTCAGACACGGATTTTCCCAATAGAAAGGACACAGTTTTCCATAATGGGAAAGAAAGAAAATTTTTCCCCTCAATTTTGTCAAAGACAAAAATGAAAGATATGAACAAAACAGTTTCCAACTGCAATATTGTATAATGACCATTAATTAATGAAAATAGAAGGTATGGTCTTGTAAGCCATTCACAGAGAAGATTAAGGAGCAGATCTGACTTTTGCCTTAGAGTTTGTCATCGAGTCATTCAGAAATCGAGCTGGCCACTCTGGACTAGATTTCATAAAGTAACAGATGACTTCACTTGTCTCATTTTTTCCTGTGTGCACCATCAGAGAGGACCAAGATTTGGTATTTAAAAAATGCAGCTTCTAGAGAACTCTCTTAATGCTGTAGATTCTCGGAAAATCTGCAAAGCCCTTTCTAAGACCTTGATCAAGCAAACCCCTTTAGCTTATGTGTAAATACGTGATTGACCTCTTCCAATGGCTAACTCAAAGGGGTCCACACTGCACAGGCAATAGCTATTTTGCTTCAGGTCCTAGGGTAGCCATGGGTTGCCCTGGAAGTAGCTTTCCACCTCCCTCTCACATCCCTCTTCCTGCCTTGAGCTCTCCCAAGCATGCAGAAAATGACTTGTAGCTCTCACCCAACTGGAAAATTTTGCGGTGCCATCTGGGATTTGGCCAAGTCTTGCCTGCAATCTTTAGTGGGCCACTTACTTTAACATTACTTGTAGGATTTTTGTGCTTTCTTTCCTCCAGAAGGGATTTTAATACTGGCCAGACTCACTTCTTACGCAAAGCTCATTTAGTGCTTGGACAGCTTTTTGAGGTCCAGAGATGAAAAATACACAGCAATACAAAGGCTTATCAGATGATTACAGCTTCAGAATACAATTATTCATCTTGAAATTCAGCTATAAAGAAGCATATTGATAGAGAGAGGGTAAACACACTTGCATGAAATCCAAACCCATACAACTTTTTCAGTTCAGATTATATTAACCTCTTCCCTTTCCTGAGTCTTCCTTCCTTCCATGCATCAACTTCAAGCCAAATCTGTTGTTCACTTGTGCCCATGCAAAGGGCTTCTCTAATGCTGCCTTGCCAGCTAAGGCCCATCTCATTCATTTTCTTATTCTTTACTTGCTTGTGAAAAATATTTCCTCCTTCGTTCTGGGGGCGCGCAGGGAGGCAGCAGTTAAAACTTGATGCAGCAGTCTATTTTGCTGTTTTATCAGATCAAAACCCATCTCTCACTGAAGAATCGTATTTGCAGTCTCTCATCACCATGGAGATTAATTGCTGCAAGCATGACAAAGACTCACACAAAGTTTTAGCCATCTCTGCAATTAATCCTGCTTTTCATCACCCCTGGCTTCACCTACTTTCCTGCAGTTCGATTCACAGACCGTATTCTGCACAAGTGAGCAGCCATCTTCCTGCTACCACAATTATTGCACCTCTTCTGTATCTGAGGAGGCATTTCAGAGCCCCTTCTGCAGTAAAAGCAGAAATGTTAAACTCGATGGAAAAGCCGTTTTCCCAGCCAACTGTAGTCCTGGAAGCCTCAGAGCTGATGCCTGTTCTCAGTGTGTCTTTCCTTATGCATATTTAAAAACAAAAAAAAAAAAAAACCAAACCAGGAGAAAGATCTAATTATTGGAATGCTGATCCAGATCAGATGTGAATCGCAAACTACAAATCACAAGCTGGTGAAAATTTCCCTATTTCATGGATAACATGAATGGAAAATGACAGCACTCTTTCAACATCTTATTTTTTTATACTCTTCCATGAGGCCTATGGCTGACTATATTGTGCGTGTATATATACATGTTTTTATAGTTGTATGTATGAAACAGGACTTCTAAGCAAAACTATGCTCTTTCTTTTTAGTCTGGACCCATGTAGACTGGCTGAGCTGTTAATGGACAGTTCTTAATACAGCTCAAGAAGAGGAGACCTCTGATGGCCTCCCAGACAACTGGGAGATAACTGAAGTTAAAAGGAAAGGTTCTGTGTCTTGTGGATGGGATCCAGAGTCCAAGGGCTTATTTTGCTTCCCACCTCTTGCAGGTTGGGCCCCTGGCCCACCCCATGCATTGAGCTCACTCCAGCTGAGAGCAGCTTGTGGTCTCCCATCTCCACAATGTTCTCTGAGAGATCTGGTCAGACCAGCTGTGATCTCCAGCAAGAGTCTGAGGAGATCAGGGTTGTAGCTGCCCATGTACCACCTCGAGTACTGTGTTCAGTTTTGGGCTCCTCACTNTAGACAGTAAAAACCAACAGAGCAAGAATCCAGATTTGCCTCCTCCCTGCCCTGCTTTGAGGGACAGTTGGAGGATAGTTTCACACCTGCACTTGTATCTCAGCCCCTGCTGTATCTCCAGCTGCGCTGACTGTATTAAACAAAGTTTTTTTCTAGCCCAGCAAAGGGGCCCCTTTCCTCAATCTTCTTGGTGTCAGATGCCATGCTGGCATCACTCAAAATCCTTCTTGACATGCTACCTTTGCTCTCCACCTCTTGTTCTCTCTTAGCAAATGTGAAGATTCCCAAAAAGCGATGGGCAGGGAGCCGTCGTCCTATCGCAACCAGCTGGTGTTAACGCTGCACAGTCTACGCAGCTCCCTGCACCTCCCCAGGTCACTGTTGGCCCCTTTGCACCACAGCCCAGGCTCCTTCCAAATAAAACAAAAGAAGGAGAAACACAAATGTGCCCTGTGTGGCACCTCTGCACACAGCTGTGAGGCCCTGGAGCACAGTTTGGGAGAGACATGCCCTAGCACAAGGTGTGCAAGAACAAGGATTAGAAACCATGTGTTTCCCCTGTACAGATGAGGTTGTCATATAAACGTGGTTCCAGGAGCTGGAGCTTTAGGAAAAAAGTGGCAAGGATCCCCAGTAAAATGATGAATGTCAGCAACACTCTTTGTATTTATGAAAACCTTAGTGAGGCCCAGCAAAGAATAAAGATGGAGCTAAGACTACAATGAGACCTGAGCAATCCAGGCTTAACCCTTTAATTTGCCACAGGATTTCTGTGTCACCTCAGGGAAGTGAATCCTGCTTAGTTTCACTGAAGGTGTTGAGCCCGCTTAGCTGGGCAAGGCCAGGAGGAGAGTGCTCAGCATCTCACAGGATGGAGCCCTCTGTGCTTCAGTGTCCGGTATGTAAAGTTTGGACAAAGCTACTTCTTCTGTCCTTCTACTCTCCAGTGAGCAGGGTGTTCTCTGCAGCAGGGATTTTCCCCACGAACTTGACACGCGTTCAAAAAACACTCAGTAACTGTTAACCATAATTAATCCTCTGCATTGATTTCTGCATCATCATTATTCTGAAGGGGTAACGTTTTGTTGCATGGGAAAATTACATACGTTGAAAAAGCCCTAAATATTGATGTTGCTAGATGAGTCTGCCACCAGAATATATTTCAGGGACCGCACGAGGACTGTGTACCTGGAGGATGCCACATGCCGCAAAGCAGCCAGTGATATGAAAGTGAAAAAAGAAAAGAACATGATTTGCTAATTTACAACTAATAATTAAAAGGGCCTGTCAAGGAGCCAAGCTTCCTCAGCATGTGTTTAACATTACTTCTGAGAAGGTCATTGCTGACTTCTCCGGGAAGGGAGTTCCGGAGAGGGTACAGTAAGTGCACGGAGTTTAAATGAGCAGCCCCGGCGCAGACATTTCGCAGTCTTCAGGGATGCACAAACAATTCTGCCTCGGCGGCGCAGAAACAATGCCCTGTATTCACAAAGACTACAGGAACTTCAATATTGTGTGGAGGGGAGGGGAGGAGGGTGAGGGAAGTCTCGAAATCCGGATAAATTGGTATTCACCAAGTGCCATTCCTTAATTTACAACAGTCTTTAACTTCGGAGGCAATTGCCAAGGTGCTCATAAAAAGAGAAATGATGAATATTCAGGATGTCTTCTGAATCCATTAGGCAACTGAGGATGAGGTCTCCATATGTATAACTTCTGCTGTTTTCACATGCTGGTAGAGAGAGTGCCAAGATGGCGTCAGGAAGAAGAATGGCTCCTTAAGTTGCCAATGGGGAGAGAGGAAAGGGGAAAAAAAAGTGTATATCAAGTGCATGGAAATGAAAATTTGTTTAAGTACAGTAATTCAATCTAAATGTGCGCTGCATGGCACAGTGCGAACCTGGCTCCCTGCGCTATCTGGCACAGCCGGCTCTGCGGACAGGTGTGCGTAGGATCACGGTCAAGTTAAAAGCAGTCTCTGAACGGTTTTCTTTTTCCACACCATCCCTTCCAAGGGCCTAAGAGAGCCTGAGTGAATTCAGCTTCAGGACAAGGAAAGGCTCAGGCTACACCAAGAGGAGGAGAACTTAACCTACAGAGGCTGAGAGAAGCACTAAGTGTCTGCTCCTGGGTTAAGGAGCAAGTCAGTGATGGAAGAGGCTTTCTCCTTCATCCTCTCCCCCAACTCCCCATTTCGCTCCTTGACAACTTTTACCAACATCCTAGATAAGGCAGACGAGGCGCTTACAATCGCAGTCGGTAACTGATGAGGAAAACATGCTGTCCAGTTCTTACATCCCAGAAAATAATGTCTCCTGGATGCCATGAATCACAGAGGATCACAGGCCATTAATCACCAAAGGGTGGAAGGGACGAGTTTAAAGTCATGTGTACCAAACACAGCCATTTCTCTGGGGAATCTCAGACCTGGCATGATTCATTTTGCTTTCTCAGGGAGGAATTGCAAGGGTTAGAAGAATAAATAATGCCACAGCCTCCTGAGTTCAGCTGGTAGTGAGGCCAAGCCTCCCATTGAGGAGTGGAGGCTTTGGTCAAAGGATGTCCGTGTTGCCACAGCAGGCATGGGGGTGTCACGTGGGTGACATTCCTCTGCTCCCAGAGTCAGTGAAAGGGTATTATTCAGTCCACCAGGTTTTCCCCAGAAGACTGTAGAGAGTCACTGGAATTCACAGGGAGAGCAGGAGGGTGGCAGCCTTCATAGTCCCTGTCTCTTGAGGTTGTCAGTGTCCTGATTTGTTAGCAGCTCAAGTTCACAGCCTGTCTCTGGAGCCACTCTGGGTGCTTGTGTGATGAGACATCCCAAATGAAGCTTTCTAGAAGGAAGGGGCTATCCCCTGAGACACTGTCTTGCCTATGAACAAGGGGCAGATGTTAGTTACCTGCCTTTCCAGCCATGACCCTAAAATGTGGAGGGCACAGTGGGAACACACAGAGAGGTCTCACTAGGGAAGCACTTGATGAATTTTAGTAGTCTTTGTTGCTGCCCTTTGGGCAAGTTAAGAGCCAGCAGCTGATGACCAGACAGTGCATGGGGCTCTGCCACGGGTACCAGGTCATCACAGATCCATATAACCAGCTCAGTGACCTTCAAGGGCGTGATTCACCCCTCTCCTGCTCCTTAGTATGGATGTGGGGAAGAGGACGTACCTCACACCTGAAAGATGCCTATCAAGAATGATTAGATTATAGTTATGGCTAGTTTAGTTGCGTAGGTAGCTGTTGGCATTGCTTCTTGGTTTCTCCACATCCACTTTAGTAAGAAATGCCAGCACTCCTGGAGCAGAACAAGCAGTTGACTGAGTAAAGAGAAGCACAAGTCTTCAGACTCACAGATTACCGAGCCACAGCGTTTGAGTTCAGTTCAGTTCGGAGCTGAGTTTTCCACTCTTTGCAATTATTTACAGAACACTTTGTGTTCACAAAGCTCAGCTTTCTAGGGTGCTTTTCTTCTTTTTAGAACTGTTTTTTTCGACCAATCACTCATTATTTCCCATGTGGGACTGGTCACCACTGCTGGTCGGGCTGTTCCTAATCTGTGATGAAGCGGGCGAAACACGATACATGAGAGAGGGTACTTCCATCGTTAATCCCCAGCATTTACATTCACGCACGAGTACCTTGCCCACATGCAAGCACGGGCATTTGCGAGAAGAACAATGAGAACTTGGCAATAGGCTGAGTAGGCCCCCATTTGAGTGTTCGCAGGAAGCTGTCAAAAAGGAAGAGAGTGGTAGAAACACGCTGAGTCCAGAGCGCCTCACAGAATTCTTCCATGGACATGTTCCACAATTGTCTTTCCTCCCCGTGGAGCTGCAATCACCAGGAGTGCACAGGGGCATGGGCAACGCAAGCGCATGCTTTTCCCACTGCTTCTAAGGTTAATATGAATAATGTTCCACAGTCTGTTATTGTGGAAATACCGGCGATCATCCTGCCAAAGAATTATAGCTAGGCGTTAGTAAGAGGGGACCAAAAAAGCATCTCAAAGATGGCAGAATAAGACCGCCGCAGTGACTAGCGGGATGAAATGGCTCCAAACGAGTTTCCCCCCATCTACTGTCAGCAGTCATCCCTTATGCAGCGCCCCGAGGAGTTCAGCAACACGGCGCGTCCTGGGCTCGCAGCAGCA
Organism: Rhinoptilus africanus; assembly: GCA_013400135.1. Classification (NCBI taxonomy): domain Eukaryota; kingdom Metazoa; phylum Chordata; class Aves; order Charadriiformes; family Glareolidae; genus Rhinoptilus; species Rhinoptilus africanus. The sequence goes on from VXBO01002264.1 coordinate 363,423, forward strand.
GAGGCTGCACTGAGGCGTAGAGTTCAGCCCGCGAGCTCCAGTCTGTCAGTGGTGTGATCAGCCATGGTCTGAGAAGGTAGCCAGCGGCGTCTGCATTCCAGACCACAACTAAGAGTCTCTTTCACAGTTCATTGCACTGCAATGAAAATTAATTTTCCTTCATCGTTTTATTCTCAAGAAGAAAAGGAAAAAAAAAAAAGTAAAAAAAAAAGAGAGAGACTTAATAGGAGGGAAAACCCACAGGGCACTAAGTTGAAGGAGCTCTCTGAAAGAGGCTCTAAAGATGGAAGTCTTGTCTGTCATCTCAGCTGCTAAGTAATCCTAGTGGTGGGACTTTTGGAAAAATTAGTATAAATTGCACTGCAGAAAGGACTGTTGCAGAGATGTTTCTGTGTAGTTTTATGGTTGCGGTGAAGTCTAGTGGGCATTAAACTTGACTTCAGGGGTATAATTTGGGTCAATCTCAACATTCAAGTCTTCAGTCCCTGAACTTAAAAGGCAGGTTCCCCACTAACCACTGCCCTGCTTCCAGATCTTGCACTTACAACACTGTGTGCAGGTATCTGTGCCACCAAAAATCATGGCAACTTTTCCAGAAGTTTCTGTATCCAGAATGGTTGGGTACACATTTTGGAAGCTATGATGACTTTCCCAGGCCTTTCTTCCCAAGGCAAAATGAAAAGCACCGGTTGGAAACAGAACCTCTGTATACTTTTCCCTTGCTATGAATACAAGCTTCATCTACTTTTCTCCCTCTTTTCCATCGAGAAAAGTATCATTTCATATGAGTTATTGCACATGTTAGATGTTGCCAGTTAGGACCAGACTATTATCCTATTGCCTGTGTATTCTTTAGCATCTGTTGTCATAGTTCAGGACATTTCCAGCTCCAGTTCCACGAAGTTATTTCTCATGGTTACTTATAACCAAGTGCAATGAAAAAGGCTCAGATCACTTACCGATTATCAATGCTGATGCCGGTTTCCATCATTTTCATTCCTCTATCATGGGAGATTCAGGTCCAGATATTTGTAGGAAGGTCAGTGCAGGACTCCAAGACAAGCAGAATGAAAGAACTGAAGTTCTCTGCATTCCTACCCAACACCAACCGCAGCAGTGGAGACTTTCCATATTGTTACGTCAAAGTGCTTCAGCACTGATCACCTCTCAGGAAGGCTTAGTGGTTTATGCCTCATGATCCTCCATGCCCATTCCTCTTTCCATGCCTAGGGGGTTTTTTTTTAACTCTTGAATAGAGGAACATTTTAGAGTCAACTGCAGAGCTGCTTTGCCTGGATGACACTGCTGGGACTAGAATCTTTGGATTTTAGGGGGTTCTGTTTAGAACAAGCTGGGCTTATTAAATGACAGTCATCTATTCAAATGCAACAGGCTTAAGCTTCTTCTTTCTTCTCACAGCACAGCTTCATTCACTTCAATGGAATTGCATTTGGTTTACACAGGTGTGAGAGGGAAATCAAGTAGCATATAGAAATGTTTTCTTTTGAAATATTTTTGGAGAAGAGGGGTAAAAAAACCTGCTTTTAGACCAATGCAAACATTTTCATGGAAATTTTCATTAGGGTTAAAATTTTCCGGACGAAAACTGGAAATATTTTTTTTTTTTCCCTGTAAAATAGTTTGATTTTCAAAATCCCACAAACATTTAGATGGAAATCTAAATATTTTCACAAAAACTTTAATTGTATTTTTAAAGCTTTGGGTTTCCATCTTTTTATCAAAAACTAAAGTCTTTTGTCAGAAATACTTGGAAAAACTTTTTTTTCCCCCAAATTTCCCACAACAGCTTTTTTTAAGCAACTTTAATAGAAAGATTAAATGAAGTATGAATATGAAAGCAATGAAAAACTGTCACAACTGAGCCTGACAGACTAACTGTGGAGGTTAACATATATGAAACCTGGGATGAACATGAGATATTTAATCTATAGGTTTAAGATGTTTCTGCTAACATATTTCACAGAGGGGCAAGTGAAGGGCAAGGGGAAGGTTTTTCCTGAATTTAGATTTTATAGAGCTCACATAAAACAAAGAGGGAAGTTAAAGGAGAATGGAGGGAGATGGAGTGAAAACAAAAAGGGAACAGAAGCAGTAGCTGTCTCTGTATGTTTTGAGCCCCCTCAAGATGTAGATGTCCCTAGTATGACATACCCAAGAATCATCTATCCCATGGGTTCCAAAACTGGGACACGTACCCTGATGTTGGGTGAGATCATGGCAAGTGAGCCACAGCCAGGCCATGGACACGTGTGCAATTGTAATATTCTGCATTCTGCAGCTGAAGGTTGGATATTTGGGTACATGGCTTCCCATGAGAAATTTTCAGGACTCTAGCGCTCACTTTGTCCAAAAACAATTGGGAACCTCTGATCTAGCTACTGTGTGCTTAAATATTAAGTGCTTAAATATATAGTTCTTAAACACTGAGCCTTATAATGGACATACATTGGAACCGAGTAAAAAGGGTAGTAGTTAAGGCTATTTGTCTCTCATTTTTCACAGCAAAAGCAATCTGAATGGATTACTTCATTTAGACAGTGATCCAACACAGCAAAGTGCTGAAATTTCATTCATCTAATGGTAATGCCACTGCCTCATAATACAGAAGAATAGAGTGAAACTTAGATAGTAAAGCCCTGAATGGAGAGGCCTGAAGATGTGGTTTACAAAAGCAACTCTTACAAATGTGAGAAGAGAGTTGTGACTCTTTTCTTCATGAACCTTTTCTCCAGCAACACCATAAGAATTAATTATGATAAAACAAGAAAGTACAGTTGCACTAGGACAACAGAGAGCCCAGTCTGAAGAGGGATCAACCCTACAGGGCTTTAAGAACACGGTTCATGAAAAAAAAAATAAGAAGAAGAGGACATCTGTACAATCTCAACCTAAACTGAATGGCTCCATCACAATCCTACTTGCACGCGGTATTGCTACCCAACCTTGGCCAGGATATGGGGCACGCTGCCAGCTATCAGCAGGTAATGCTGGCTGACTGTGGAGGGGACCAAGGACACCCGAGACTAGCTGGACATACTTGGCAGGAAGGAGAGGTGACTGAATTTGTTACACAACCTCTTCCCCTGGTCATACCGAGTTGGGGGTAACTAGAATCTAAGTGATCTCACAAACTAGAGCTGAGTGAATGTGAGAGGAACAAGAGCAGGTAGAAACCATTTGGACAAGAGTTAAAAATAAACAGGAGAGCGTGTATTTGCTGTGCTGTATGCCCAACAAAAATAATTTTTAATAATACAAGATTTATAACATGCTGTAATATTCTGAAAATTTTGTAACGTCATCCCAAGAGGCAGACCATGACTGCTTCGCTTGCATCAGACGGACCATAGCGAAAAGCACTGAAATCATCATTTGTGTTTAAAAAAAAAAAAAAAAGAAAAAAGAAAAAAAAAGAGAAGAAGAGAAAAGAAAAGAAAGTATGGAGAAGAAACTGAAAAGGGAAGAGAGGAAATGAGAGTCATCATGCCATATCTGTCCCAGAAGAATGAAAATCCAGAAGCTGCTTTCTTTCAGGGAAAAGAACCAGGAAGGAAGTTTTCAGCAAAATAAGGACAGCGAAAGGGAGGTCAGGCTTCCCCCTGAGCAAAGAGGGAGAATTTCTTTCATGGGGTTGCTGTCTGAGTCTAACAGGAAGAGACTTAAGAGGTTACATCTGCTAGGGTTCCCCAAGAGATCGCTGAGAGTTGACTTGACTGCCCTTCAGCCATCTACACAAGGAGACGTGTTTCCCCTATCAGACAAGAGTGTAACAAGGTCGAGTGAATACAAGATGAAACCAGCAGAATTAAGGCACACCGGTTACAACAGGGGGTGCTTTCAGCAGCCTCCCTAGATGCCCGGCAGATTCTCCCATAATGTGGGGCCTCTGAATCAAGGCAGTGCATTTTGAAACGTAGGTTTTAACTTAATCTAGGGGTACGCATTTTTATTCGGGGTTTATTCAATTAAAACCCATGCCCTTTGTTTGAAAGAAATTTAAATCAGATAACCACAATATAACCATTTATTCTGCCTTAAAATCCATAAAACTGAAGAGGAACAAAGCTTATGTCATTGTCCTTTTGCAAAGTAGCCGTAATACTCCTGCTTGCACAAGAAGATTTGTAAGCATATAAGCAAATAAGTGCCTTCAAATCAGGCAGCTGGGGGAAAGTCCAAGTCTCTCGAAGCAGTGTCTTCTCCTGTGAACTATTGATGCAATTCAGGAGCACTCACTCCACAGGAGCACAAATACATTTTAACGTAACAACCAGGAATAGCCACCAAAGTGTTCTCTTTATTATTACGGTGTCGTGAAGTAAGTAGGACAGAGACAAAGCGACACTCAGTCATCCCACTGACCCCGAGAGCCAGCTGCAGAGAACTCTCCCTTCAAAGTCAGATGCCATCAGCTTAGTAGAGGAGAACTGCTGATCCAAATATCCCTTCCCAGAGGGCTACGGGAACTATGAAACAGGCTTTAAGCAGCAAACCAAGAGTCCTCAAAGTACAGCCAAAAATCCTTCAAGAGTAAGGAATGTACATTTCATACATTTCATGATCCAGGATGCAAACCCAGTCCTAACCTTGCAGGCAATATCAAAAGCTTCCTATGTTTCTGGGCATAAATTATCCACTGAGTGATGGGCATTGGCAACAGTACTCCTATGTAATGGCTTTTCCATAATTACCCAATATGAATCTCTTTGCACCTTTTTCCTAGATCCTCTGGTCTTGGCTATGGTCAGTTGCAGGACACACACAATGAGGTGGTCTGATTTTCCCGTTCATCTCTTATGCTGTTTGCTGCTTCTTTGGCTTTGATTTGGAGGGAGACCATGTCCGCCTGGGTCTTTTGGAAAGTCCTGCTGGGTGCAGATACTACTGCAATTGTCATTGTTATTTTTGCAATTAAAGCGATTATTCTGTGCTCAGATGCCATGCAAGAAAACGAGGTATAACTGCTGAGACAACTGGCAGAGAGCCTGCTAGATTATAGATTATACAGTGTCAGAGACACAAGCAGTACTCATCTTAAGTAAGATTTTAATACCTTTAAAAGCTGTGATAAATTATAGAGAAAGGTAATATAAAATGTAGGATAAAGTGTGGGCTCATTTTACTTCAGGCTCTCTACTATGTGGAGACCAAAGGAGAGGGGGAGAAGGGGCAGATTGTGGCTTTTATTGCTTGGCTGCAATGTCAAAATTGGGTTGGTTTAAAATATTTATGGCATGAGAGAAAGAAAATCTGTGAATTACTCAGAACTTGATGTATGTACTCTCAATGTGCTTCGCATTTTCTTTGGTTGGGGACAGCAGAGTGGGGAATTGAGGATAACTTGTTTACTGCCAAACAGCTCTCCGTAGTACCTAGTTTTGCTATGTATTAAAAATCACGGCTGGGGCCAAGAATGCTGGGGCTGGAATTAAAGACGAGAACACACAATAACTTTAAATAATGGCAGAGAGATTTAAATAGCACACATCAGCAGAAAAGAATGGGGAAACCTACAGTACACTGACTTCATTGATACCCCATTTATCAGCAATTACTGACTCCATTAAAGGCAGAGTTTACAGCAGACAGAGAAACAGAGCCTAAAATATGTCCCAACAGATGGACGGAGAGTGTCAGTGATGCCGTATTTCAAAGGCATCTGCAACTTTGTTATCATTGTACATGGAGTCAGAAAGACAGCGAAAAACACTGGAGTAAGGGCCAGCGAATGATTTACTTGACCCTGCATGGGCAGAACTGACAGCGAAAACCTCATTAATTCCTCAGGTCATTCTGGAAGACATTAATTTGGTTTGGACTCAGGACGAGGGGAGATTTTCCAGACATACACCAGGAATTATGAAATCTCTATAGCCAGAGGAAAGTATGTCCAAATCACTTTCTGCATAAATCAAGCTGACTTTCTGAAGAAGGATAATATGCCTAATCAGGGGAGTTATGGAACTTCTTGTACTTATTAGACAGAAAATAAAACAGTATTTTATTTGATAAGCAGCTTGGGGAAGATTTTTTTTTTCTCTCTTTCTTTTACTGCTGTCTTCTCTTGCCAGAGATGAGCTGGAAAAAAAACTCTGACGCGTGAATAATTGTGAGTGCTGTGATATTATTTGTGTGTTCCTGTGGGGACATGTGGGTATGCACATAAACATATATATATATATGGGTAATATATGTGTACAATTTTAGTCAACCCGCTGTATTTACATGTCTTTTGGCCTTTTACCTCTGTGCTGCAGGATGCCAAGTACCGTCACCTTCCCTCTATGATCCTGTTTAACTCTTACTTACCCTCATCCGAAAGCATCTAGGTAAACAGGAGGACAAGGAGAGCCTGGGGAGACAGCCCTCAGGTCATGCTTTTGCTACTGCATGGTCCCTCCTCCAGCCCAGCTCCAACAGGCACTGATGGGACCTTTGCCTCAGTAAGGAGTCCAGCCTGCAGGATTCAGCACAGGATCATAGAATTGCCCAGGTTGGAGGGACCTTTCAGATCATCTAGTCCAACCATCAACCTAACTCTGACAAAAACCATCACTAAACTGTATCTCTAAGCACTGTGTCTACCTGTCTTTTAAATATCTCCAGGGATGGTGCCTCAACCACTTCCCTGGGCAGCCTGTTCCAATGCTTAGTAACCCTTTCAGTGTAAAAATTTTTCCGAATATCCAGTCTAAACCTCCCCTGGCATAACTTGAGGCCGTTTCCTCTTGTCCTATCACCTGTTATTTGGGAGAAGAGACCGACCCCCCACCTGGCTACAACGTCCTTTCACGGAGCTGTAGAGAGCCATTATGGTCTCCCCTCAGCCTCCTTTTCTCCAGGCTGAACAACCCCATCTCCCTTGGCTGCCCCTCATAAGACTTGATCTCCAGACCCTTCACCAACTTCGTTGCCCTTCTCTGGACTTGCTCCAGCACCTTAATGTCTTGTGGTGAGGGGCCCAAAACTAGACACAATACTGAGGTGGTGCTGAGTAGAGGGAAACATGTCTTGGGGTGAGCGGGAGCCTCCCCTGAGCAGGGGAGCTGGGAGCGACAGGCTCAGATCCCAGCTATGACTTCTCTCCAGTCTGGCCCTAAAACTCTGAGTCAAAAAACAAAGGTCTCTGAACTGAAAAGCACTGACCTGGGTGTCTCCAGTTTGATGGTGGGGAGCTCCAGACCCAGCTGGGACAAGTGAGACCCTCTCCTCCTGCCTGGCGGGCCTCTGCGATGAGGCCACTTTGGCTCCGCCAGCAGCCCAAAAAAGCCCCCAAAGCCCCCGCAAATAGCCAGGAGCTGCAAGAAGTCATCCCACCAACCTTCCCCCGCAATACGTGCTTTCCAGTGCTTATACATAAGCCCTCGCCGCACAGGGTATCTTCCTCCGTAAAAGATGCATTCATCATGTTTAGAGAAGGGTTATCTCTCCCTGGAAAGAACATGCATTAGTACTTTTTACTCATTCAACACTGGACACTCCCTATCAACAACAGCCTGCCGAAAGGGGAGAAAGAGGTGAATTAATCACGGGAAGAGACAATTTAAAGGAGTTTGGCTATAAAATGGAGTTCATTAGGAGGCCATAATGTATTTGGGACTAACAAGCCGCAATTTCCCCACCTCTGCTGTCCCAGTCAACAATAAGCAGCACTAATTGCATTGACACCACACCGCAGGATGGCCACCAACACTCTTTTAACTCCTTCCGTAGAGCAGCTGCACAAAAAGTTATTTCACCTATGGCAAATGCAAGTTCTCTTTTGAGATGCTTAGCTCCTTATCTCTTTGCCCTGGGAGAAAACAGTATTAAGTGGTCTGCAGTTCTCTACTCTGGAGCTAAGGTTGTAATAATAATAATCATGTTACTTGGCTCTAAGATTGCACTTAGAGAGAACTCAAACCACATTACAAATGAGTGTGGTATAGACAGCCTATATCACTATAGGCGCAGAACCGAGTGAAACCCAGTTGGGAACACAACACAAAGCAGTTTTTCCCATCCATTTCAAGGATAAGGCAGTATCCGTTTTCCCTGTTTTTTCTGATTTGGCTTGTTAAAATATATATTATACTGGCTAATTTTTTTTTTTCTGGGTTTCAGATTTCTCTCAATTTTTGTTTCATGTTATTATTATGCAAAACAGCCTATACAAAGCACTATTGAAAATACTGTCCCTGTAGTGGGTTGGGTCTAGGGCAAAAGGAGAGATAAACCAAGGACTGAAAAACACAAGTGACCCAAGTTTGTGCAGTGCTGCGTGTCTGGACTTCTTTTGATCGAGTCAGAACAAGCCAATATTTTCTAAGGCGGAATTACAGTTCAGTTCTTCATCAGAGTGTTAGCTGGTGCCCTTCGCTTTATGCAGCATGCTAAAATCTAATAGAAAAACAAAGATTTCATTTGGGAAGACTTTGCTGCCCCTCAACTGCAAAAGTCATGCAGGAGGCAACTCACCTGTGGGGAACCATGTGCTCTCCCATCACCCAAGTTCTCCAACATAGTCTTGAGACTGTGAGACGGTCGTGTTCTTGCTGTTACAAGGGCAGGAGAAAGGCATTGCAGCCCAACCTGCAGGTTCAGGAGGAGGTAGCCCTGAGAAAGAAGATGAGCAACTAGGAAATTATTTTGTTATGAGTGGGATGAATGATGGGAACAATGTACAGCACACAAATAATATTCTGTTATTACATGGATGCTATCTATTTGAAAATATAAATAAAAATAGTCTGGGGATTCATTTTCAGGTATGTTCGGACTATCTCTCTAGCAATATATAGGAACTGAAAATAAAAGTGAATTATATGTAAGACCAATTTGCCTGGCTAGAGTGACAGAAATAGATCTTAGTGTAAATGAAAATCAGACAAGAGGAAGGACCCTGTCTGATCATGGTAACTCGATGCCTAAATCCAGCAGAATATATATTTTTAAAGAAAATTATCATTTTTCAAATAACAATTGAGGTTATTCAAACATTAGCAGATGTGGTTTTTACTCCTTGCAACCTCTGCAGTGTCTTTTCTTTTTTCTTATTCTCATTTTCTCCCCTCTTCTCTTCCTTCCCTTTCTCTTCCCTTCCCCAGTTCTGTCAGCGTAAATATTGAACCATAGCTAACTTCTTCCAGTTTGGTTTCCAGTCTATTCCTGATGAATTTAACTTTCAGATTCTCATGCTCAACACAGTGCTAGAAAATCTAAGTTGAAAATATGGTAATAACATGTTTGCTTGTTGGTCTTGTTTTTAAATATTTCCCTGGGGATTTGTAACAAATCATAAAAATGTTTTCTACTGGTCTTAAATACTGTAAAAAGTTTATTTAATTTAATCAAAACTTAAATATTAAGCCAAGCTTCATTGCACAATGTGTTCCTTTAATGGAAAGAGCTAATGAAAAACACACTGGGCCCAATTCACTCTATTTTCTTCACCAGGGAGATATTTGTTCCTTTATTACTAAGGATCATTTGTTTTCCTTCATTTTGTTGGGAACAGTCTGCAAATTTGTATAATCAGACCGTGTTCTGCACATATTTTTCATGGCTATTCTGAAACAGTTTTGTCCTCATTTCTACCCCTGGAATGGCTCTTTTTTTCGAAATGTGAATTTGGGCTGGATGAGTCACTGGGACACTAACTTTATCTTCATCTGTTTTACAGTAATTGGACTGGAGCAATTTTTGTAGCTGTATCTGAGATTGTTTCCTGCTTTGAACTCAGCACTCCTACTGCCATTTGTTAATTTTAGTGATTACACAAACTAGACTCTAGCCAATAAAGTGACTGTAGTCAAAAACGGGGCTCCGATCCAAATCGCTCTTACTTTATCTTCAGCAGAGTAACTGCTGCTTCGCACTATGAATGGACTAAAATCAAAATAAAAATATTCACCACAGTAACTTGCCAGGAGAACAATGTGTAGTGTCGCTTCTTCTGCTACGTAGTCGGGAGCTTTGTACAACTACATTCTGCACAGAAAAGCTTGAAATTCTCCTACTCTGTAAGGGAGGGGGGAAAAAAAAAAAAAAGGGAAAAAAAAAGTTGTTCAATGTTTTAGCTTTCATTCAGGTAAAATCCCGGTTCAGAAAGGGCATAGAAGCATGTGCTGGAAATGAAGTGTGTGCTCAAGGCCCATTGAAGCCAGGTAGATTGTAAGCACATGCTGAAATGCTTATTTAAATGGGGCCCTTAATTATTATGTGCTATGAGATTGAACTACGTTTCATATTATTTTCATACATCTATATTTATATACGTGTGCGTGGGTGGGTGTGCAAGGATATATGTAAGCTGTTCACTAAAGAACATTAAAAAGGGGAAAAAAAGAATCCCCCACACCCTTCTTCCTGAAGTGGCAGATTATTTGATGTTTTTGACAAGAAAGATTTTAAGGTTTGGCTGAAATGGCCATTTTTTTCAATGAAAGAAAAAAAAAAAAGAGAATCAGAACTTGGTTTTTTGGCTTATCTTTCTGGTATTGCGCTTCAGGTATGTTGTATGAGCACACAGGGCTGCAGGGACCCCAGCCCGTCCTTGCGGATCTCTGCAGAGTCATCAACCACACCTCCTTCAAGCAGAGAACATCTCTACTTGCGTCTGGGGTTTTGTACTTTAACAAATTAGCTGTCATTTTAACTCATACCCGCTCCCTAATTCTGTCGATTATTTCTGTCATTTACGTATATCAAGTTTAAAGTTGCGTGTACCTGCCGCTAACCTAACTGTGCATTTTCTCCATGATAAATCTCCGTCCCATCGGTTTACGAAGGGAACAAGCTTCCCAGAGCTTTATCTGATATCCCTGGCCTGTGCCCTACCAAGACAAGCTGGTGTTTCTGATATTGTGCAAACGCAGGAAGCTAATAAATTGTGGGTGCGTGTGTGGCGGGGTTTGTGTGGGTGTGTTAATAAACGATCTTAAATACACAGGTTAAAAAATGTTTTATAGACCGTCAAATGTAAGCTAAGGAGAAAATGAAGGCTTTGAGGAGGGAGCTGATTTAGAGGGGCAGGAAGTTTGGCTCCAAAACCGGAGAGAAGGAGCAGGCACGAGTGAAACAGCATGGAGTACCCCAAGGAAGGGACAGAAATACAGTCCAGGAGGAGAGCGACCCACTGGTAGGAAATGAAGGAAGGTGAAGCTGAGTCCTGAGGGGTTTTACAAGGCAGGAAAGTGGTTTTGAATTGAATTCAGCAATGGATAAGAAGGTGACAGCGGATGGGAACAATGTGATCCTATTTGTTAGAATGAGAAACAATCCTGCCGTGAAAGTCTGCATCCACTAAAGTTATGAGAGAAGGGATTTTTTTTATTTTTATCTTTTTAAAATAAAAAAAGGATTTGCAATTGCTGAGGTGTGAAGTCCAGGATCAGTATGGATGAATGACTGTATTTCTTCTAAGACAGTGACAGACCTGACGGCAAGGAGGTGCAGCCAGGCCAGGAAAGCTTGGGCTCGTTATGAACATACCTTCAGAGACCATCAAACACAACTGGGCATCATGCAGCTCCCAGGGGAAATTGTCCCGCTGCCTCCCATCCGGACCCAAAGCAGAGCAGGGAAAGAGGGGTAAGAAAGGCACAGGAATTAAGGTAAAAAGCCTTGCAAAATCAGTTACTGGCAGAGCTAGGGCTGTGTCCTAGTCTCAGGCCCTTGCTCAGCACACTGTCGACCAGGACAGGCAGCCCTCGTGGTGCTGTGGTGACCCCAGGACCTCCTCCGGGACTCGCTGAAGGAAAACAACCCGGGACGTGCAGAGAGAAGGCGACTCTGAATTGTCCTGGTGCATCTTAGCTCCCGTCTTCTTGCTGACTAAAGGATTGTATTGCCCTCCACTCACTTGCGGTTGTACTTCAAATGTCTGCCATATCCACCCTGTGGGCAGATGGAGACAACAGCGGTGCAGAAGTCTTGCGTCCTGAAGCAGAAGACATAAATGCCCAGAGGGCAGAAAGTACTTTTACAAAGGGATATACTACAAACCACCAACCAGCAAATAAGAAGCCACGCGCAAAGACAAAGGTGGAAAGGAGAAACTTCTGCTTGTCAGACCTAGAGGAAACACGAGGATGCCCACGGCTCCTTGGTTCTGCAACCACCCTCAGCAGATTTCTTGCTAACTTTGTCCTGATTCAGCATTAGCAGTTGTTGCCAGCTCCCATAAACGTATCATCTCCCATATGAGACATGGCATTCGAAGCCCAGCTCCAGCCCTATTACCCAGTAAGCAAAAAAATATGTGTTATCCTAAGGTTTTATCACAGCTGGGCTCAACCAGGATGCTCAGCAAAAAAACCCCAAGCCGGTCGGTGCAACGCTGTCTCTCTTAGCATGCAGAAGGCAAACGGCTGCAGGAATGTTTTATGTTTCTGTTCTATCCCTGAAGTTTCCTGTTGTTTAGAAACCTCCTGGATACAAGAGAGATGAATTATTGATATGCCAGCCTTGGGAAGGAAAAGCAAGGCAAGATTAGAGAAAGGGAAGGGACCTTTGTCTGGAGTAAACTGTATAAAAAAGCAGGACATTCGGTTCCCAAGGAGCCGTACACAATAAAGAGAAATCAGACTACCGTGGTCAGTGTGGTTTATAAACTACTAATCACGGGTGATTCAGCGCATACCTCTGGCTTCACTGTGTGCCGGGCTGCACGGCGGCGCGTGGGGAGCTGCCCTCCAGAGCAGGCTGTGCTGGGGGGCACACACCAACCCCCCCAAACACCGGTCCCACCACACAGCCCCACGGCCGGGCTGATGCTGAGGAGCTGGGTGCAGGCAGATTGCGCGTCTGCAGCGGCGGTCCCGGTGTGCAGCTGAAACTGCAGCCCTGGGATAAGGCACCACGGGCATCCTTGGAGGCAGGGAACAGGGGCCCGAATACACAGGCTGTCTATGCTGATCCCCGTGCCTCAGCTGCAGGGATCTCAGTAGGGTTACTGCAGACGCCATGCACAGTCTCCAAAGCATCCGTATCCATCAGTGGGGATGAGACCTAGCCAGTCATCTTTCATCAGTGCACCAAGCCCTCGAAGGCTGCTCACCCACTCCAGGCCACCCCTTCCAGTGTGGGGGAGAAGGACAGACCCCATGAGTCAAGCTCGTGAGAAAAACAGCCAAAAACCCCAAACATCCAATGCAGAGTTGGTCTGCAAAAGGAGCTTTTCAACTGAACGAACCCTCCAGCAGGTGCATCCCACTAAGGCAATACCACTGTGCCCTCACCAGGGTCTCTGGGGCTAGGACATGGGAGATGAGGAATTCATAGAATCATAGAAGTGCCAGGGTTGGAAGGAACCTTAAAGATCATCTAGTTCCACCCCCCTGCCATGGGCAGGGACACCTCCCACTAGATCAGGTTGCTCAGAGCACCATCCAGCCTGGCCTTAAAATATTCCAGAGATGGGGCTTCCGCCAGGTCTCTGGGCAACCTGTGCCAGTGTCTCACCACCCTCATGGGGAAGAACTTCTTCCTAACGTCCATTCTGAAACGACCCATCTCTAGTTTTGGTCCATTCCCCCTAGTCCTACCATTACCCGACATCCTAAAAAGTCCCTCCCCAGCCTTCATCTGGTGAAATTCTTTTTTTCTTCTGCCTTGCTAATGACTTGTCCTGCAAGGACTCTCATTTCCAGTTTGATTAGCCCCATCAGCTGGGCCAGAGCACTTCTGCATGATTGCCATGTGTGGCATGACACCTACTTCTCTAAAGATCCTATATATGGCTCACCACCGGCCACTTCCCCTCTGCTGCACAGGCTGAAGGCAGGCAGGAAAGTTGCAAAAAAAACACTTGCTCACTCTTCCGCGTAATTATGTCCACACTGTTCTTAGAAAGTAGAGAGTCACACTCTAAAACTCTGCAGCATGTGAAGACGTACCTGTGGTGCTCGTGTCTTCCCACCATCACGCCTTCGAAATCCCAGAGCAGCTGCAGGGGCAGCAGCCGCGGTGTAGGAAGCAGAAAGGGGACCCACTGAGCTGCACGGGGGTCACCCTCTGCCTTTGTCCTGGAAGGCCAAAACGAAAATTAGTCAGACTGAGATATCCGTGGATGATGGTTGTGGCTGGAGAATGACTGAAAGGTGCTGTTTGCCCAGAGGCAGAAGCGAGGAACGGATCTATCAGCTCATTGGCAAAACCAAACAGGAGAGGAGCACAAGGGGAGAAGGACTGTCTGAAGTGGACCCAAAATACGTGTTGGGTTTGAGGGGTTTTTTTTGCAAAACTGAAACATTGGAGGAAAAATGTTTGAGTTGAAGGCTGTATTTATGAAGCTTCCTTCACAAGCTTTTAATGTCATTCTCAAGCAGTTTCAATAAAATTTAAGTAAATCTGAAACAAACATTGGTTTTGAATAATGCTATTGAAAGGCTATCTTTAAAATGTCAGCATTAAATGTTTCAATGGTTTCAGTCTTGTTTTAGCTACAGAATTCGTTTCCTTTTACAGCAATTTTGTATTTATCCTAAATACGTGTTCACCAATGGAAAAAAAATGTGGCTGAAAATTGTTACCCTGCATTATTTACCAGTAGAAATTTTCACATGAAAAAAAAACCTTAGCAAAAATAAATGTCATCCAGTAAATGAGTTGATTGGATGCTGCTTATAAGGATGGACAGGAGTCAGAAAGTACCGTGACATCCCAAAGTCCAACAGTTGGCAAGAGTGAATGGAAATCTCTCCCTATAATAGGATAAAAGATGTTTCAGATTTGCATTAGCCTCCAAGTTCGTAAGTAAGATAAGGAGCCCCCTTGACAACACAAAACCAGGGTAGTCAGTTGCCAGTTTAAAAAATAACAACTGTTGGTCAAGAGTTTTCAACATTTTTGTCTGACTTTTCCACTAAGCACTTATTTTCCTTCTCAATTGAAAATATGGAAGAGCAACACGGATAATGAGTGGTTGACTTAGTCACTCTAGGAACTGCCTTTGAGTATGTTTGTTTATATAAAACAAGTACCTACATCCATTGTGAAAGAGTCTTTAACCAAATCGTTTGTTTCCAATTTGGCTTTTTTTTTTTCCTGCGGTGCCACTTGTCACTGAGTGTTGGGTCATGGTCCCACCTTTTGCCCCCTGGGAGAGCGCATCTCCTCCAGGCTGGAGGAAGCAGCCAGCAACGCTGGCAGCCAGCCTGAACACCTAACCCCCTCCAGCAGCTTCACCTGCAAGCCCTCCAAGAGCCTGGCCACAGGGAGATGTGCCCACGAACCCAGTGTCCACAGAGTGGGATGCAGCGGGACCCACAAGCGCAGCATCTCTGCTCTTCAGTCTGAGGTCTGACACACTCATCACCTCCCCAGCCAGGGGGGGGCTTGACCCTATGCATCCCGTCTCCCAGCCGGGGTTTCTCCTGACCTCCCGGCGAGGCCTCCCACGGAGCAGCGACAAGCGGCCATGGGTGCTTGCCTGCAGCCCCGGGAAGGACAAGCCGCTCCTCCTGATGAAGATAAATGGGGCCGTGCAGATCAGCAGACTATCTGGGGTGTCCATCACGTGCCGCTCCATTAGCTGTAACGAGCTCTGGATGAGCCTGCACGGAGGAGTTGTGCTGCTTCCTTTGTTGGACCGGTCGGGTTTGAAGACAGCAGAGGAGGCAGCAGAAGCGCGGCGGAGCATGCCTAGCAAATCTGCGGAGATAGCGGCTGTTAATTAACTCTGTGTGTTTATTTGGAAGGGGAGCCGTGCAGAGGAAGGCTTTTAGCCCCTGCCATCCTGCACCTTCAGTTTCCCGCTTCATCCTCGCAAAGTGACTTTTCAGACACATTTCGAAAGCAGCTGCCATCATTTCTGTATTTCCATTTAAATCCTGCCCCACACTTTTTGGTGTACGGTTGGACTCTGACTCGTTGGCCCGCTTTGAGGTTGCCGTACCCCCAGTGGAGGTTTCCATCCTGCCTCCACGGCACGGCAGCCCGGTCGGCACGGCAGTCCTGAGATACTTTCCGAAGCAACTCTGGGTAGCAGCACTAAACCGCAAACCATCTCAAACATGCCCAGAGCAGGCCAGCATGCCGCGGGGATATGCTGAGCATTAGATCCCAGTAAAATTCCAGGACGCAGATACACAGGAGAGAGCAAATAGGTCCAACCGCATCTGGCATGTGGACAGCAGAGGGGAGCTTATCTCTTGCATTTTATAATGAGAAGGTGATGGGCCAGATCTCCAAAGGCATTTAGGTGCTTCGACATTTAACCTCCCACTGATTCCAGTGGGAGGCCCACAAGGAAATTAGGTGTCTAATTATGCTTGGAGGTCTGGCCCTAGAGCTCTGCTTTCCCACATTGTTTATTTCTGCGTTGTTTATTGCTCCCCATGAAGGCAGTAGACACCATCTTCTCTGCCCCTGGGCTATCTAGGTAGTATGAGTTAATGCTGTGAGACCCTGATCCTGGTCTCTCAACCCACCTTCAGCTCAAAGCTGTCTGTGCGTGGCCACGTTTGCTTCCTGTCCATAGAGCCCACTGGAACTGCTTCATCACATTTTTGGTGCACACGCAGTGTGGGCATGGGAGGGAAGAATGGGGACAACAGGACAAGAGATGACAGCTCAGCAAAGGGATAAGTGTTGCTTCAGTACAAAGCATTGGCCTTCAGCATGAGCTTCACCCGTGGACAGGAGCAGCAAATGCCAGAGGAGAAGTTTGAGACGCGTTGCACTCACACCCCTTCTTTGCAAGGCAACCTTGGCAATGTTGATGGCAGAAGGTGTGCGGCAACAACTGTGCGCAATTGGGACCATCAGCCCAGAGCCCCCATCTTCAGAGGAGAGGCAGGAGGTGGAAAAACTCCCCAAGCAGCTGCAAAAGGCATATGGATATGAGGAGATGCCAAAAGGCATCTTCTACCCCTGGTTGCTTTCACTGAAGTACCACGTACGGACTCTACCCAAAGTCCCTCCATGATCCCGCAAATCCTGTGCCGAGGGAAGTGCAAATATCTCCTCTCCCTCTTGAGTACCACTGTCCTTTCACAGTTACAACCTGTGTAATGTAAGCACTCCTCCATCGGTTAACCATTCCTGGTTAACCTGGCTGGTCATCTGGTGGCCTCTTGACTGGTACAAAAGACATTGTGATCGCTCTACCTGTAAGTATGGCCATCGTGCAATCTCCTCTACCACCTGTCCTGGCTTTGGTGGGTGGTGAACATCCAAGAGTGAGTATGGCTGGCACAGGAGAGGGTTGTCCCCCCAGGAGGATGATGACCACCCCTCCAATCTCTTTGTTTCAGAGCCCAATTCAGGCAAAAAAAGACTGCCTTCTTGCAAGGGTGTAGATAAGTCCCCCCACATCCCTAAGGAATTGGCCTCAAATTGTTGCCAAATTCATCACGACTACCTTGAAATGAGCAAAGTCTGGCAGCAAATTTCGACTGCGTGCCCTGTGTGGTGTGGGGGGCGTTTGTGATTTCAGAGAGAGAGTCGGATGAGGGGACAGGCTTATCTGAAAAAGGTCTGAGTATTCCCTACGGCAGAGTTTGTAGCTGAGGCCCGTTTCTGATCACGTCGTCGGTCCATACAGTTGGATGCTTTCCTGGTTCCAGCAGTGGCCAAGTGTTCATGTCTACCAAAAGAAAAAAAAAAAAAAAAAAAAAAAAGAAAAAAGAAAGAGAACATTAGAGAATAAATTCACTCCTTGTGAAATAGAGGTCAGTAGAGTTACGCCAGGGAGGAATTTGGACTGAGATACTCGGACTTTGATTCTACATTTTAAATAGTAAAAATATTTTCAGTGGACAGGGAACTGTAAGAGGTTTATAAATGCAAAAGAGAAGAAAAAAAAAAACGGTGCTGCTCCCCCGCAGCCTCCTAAAAATAGCAAATTACACACCTAATAAATGTATCAGCAGCCCATGAAATTGACAGCCTGAAATTGAAGAACAGACCCGTTTTGTTTGGAGAAATAGTCTTTAAGAGTGTGGAGGTGAATTAGAAAAATAGCAACTGACATTAAGAGTGTAAGATTAATTCGACCGAGCTTTAATTGAGACAGCCTGAATGAGCCAGAAAAAAGAGAAAAAGGGAGAGGGAGAGGATCCCAGCTCTGTCTGGCTCCATAGAAACTCCACCTACCATGTCCTTTCAGCTGGAGCTCGAGTTACAGCATTACATCATCCCAAAAACGTCCCTTTGGCTGATAATTCCCTGGGACCCGGGCACCGATGCTGCGCGTGGGGTTACGGATGCGTCCGCTGGGTGAAAATTCACCCTTTTGGGTCCATCAGTTGGGGGACAGGCCAAGGGCCACCCTCGGACAGCCTTCAAAACTCCTTCCCAAGGCAGAGACTGGGGACCACTGGGGCCACCAGCTCTTTGGGACCGTGTCCCCACCATCCCGTACTTGCACACTACGGGGCCACCGCGTTGCCGCCCCGGCTGCAGCTTTTCCTCGCAGCTGGAGGAGCTGGGACTTGCTGTCAGGACAGGGGGCGGCGGGGGGAGGACGTTATTTATATTTCAGAACAGATCCGCGTATTCCACAAACCCTGAAATCCTGAAGCCTGTAAAAGCATTAAGCAGGCCATCCTGACCGTGAGCCTCGCTCGGGTTTCCTGGCTTAAACAAGAAAGTCCTTCTCGTAAGCAAGGAATAAGCTCTTGCACAGGCAATATTTCAAAAGCCTTGCTACTACTGAGTAAATAAATGTGCGTAGCAGATACAATAAACATTTTCTTCTGTTCTGAAATCAGATCTGCAGATCCCAAATCCCCCTGTGCTGTGCAGACTGTAATTACAGGATATGTTAAATTTTCTTTATAGTCAGCCCTGATGGTTGTTAAGTGACCGCACCGCCCAGTACAGCACCCCTCTCTGGTCTGCTACCATTCGTAATGAAAACCAGATGTTTGTTTAAAGTTAATAATCAATACAGCACTCATCCCGAGTCAAGTAGGGCTAAACATTTGCTTAGAGAAGCCATGTCAGAGCCGCGATAAGCAGGGGCTTGGTGCAGCACGCTGCTTCGGACCCTGCTGGGGTGTGAGATAAACCATTCGAATTCCAGAGAGCGAATGCTGGGGCCGGGGGGGCTGGTCTGAGTCCCTACGAGTAATCAAAGCAACTAAAAGAAATGGAGCTCCGGCCCCATCCAGAGTGACCCAGCTCCCTGATGGTGCCACAGCCCTGCGCCCAGCCCGCTGCATGCTCCCAGCGGGGCCAGAGTCCTGCATTGTGCCGGCTTCTCTTTGATCAGCAAATCTGGATTGAATAGGAGTATACGCAAGTGGAAGCGCACGATGCAGTTGGAAGCCATGTGGTGAGTAGAGGCAGTGGGGATTGGCAGAGAAGAGGGTACCCAGCACCTCATCGCAGTCGATTGAGGTCACGGCTGAAGTTTTCTGAGCTTTTTAAATGCCAGGTAAATTGAACAATTTACTGCTGGGTTGGGTGATGAGATGGAGGAACTCCTAGGGCTAACTTTCTACACACCTTCTCACAGCTGGCAATATTTGAGCCTTAATCTCCATGAATGGATGACGAGGAAGAGCATTGGGAATGCTGGTGTCAGCTCCAGATGGAGGTAACTCCAGCTGACCTGCTCTGCCCAGATCTTTCCTACCTGGGTCAGAGCTGTCCCAGTCCAAACATGATTTGAAAATTAATAATGGGAGAGTGATTTGCTGTTGCTCCGGTACTCTGCTCACTGTTTACAAACAGATGGATGGTCAAATTCTTTAAGTTTCCTGTGCTGTAGGTATAAGTATTTCAAAGTGGACCAAGTTGGGGGTTTTTTTCACTCTTTGCTGTTCAGCAGTCTCCTTGACAAATGACTCCTCCATCCAGCCCAAGAGCTGAAACAACACAGTGTGATTCAGCTGTCGGTCCTGCACCCTCCCCTTCCCCACCTCCGCTCCAAATCCTTGCTTGCAAAGGGTAGACACCATCATATACGCTTAACTGGAATACCCACCACACCTCCGCCAAAACTTACTTCCATATAGCAATGCCGTGATGAATACCAAGTGAATTAGTGAGAGTTCCAAGACCTAGCGTTTTGCCTGATGGTGGAAAAAACCCAATTTTCTTGATCTAGCCTGCTCTTTTCTGACACCCTTTAGCAGCAGAAGCCGAATGCGCGCTTACAGCCTAACCCAGTGACAGAAGTCACTGCTCAAATATCCTGAAGAGGCTGAAGTTTTAAATTCTAGTTTTTCCCTAGGAAAACTAGCAAGTAAAATGACACGAAGGAATGATGAGGAAATGTATATGACTCACAGAATCATAGAAATTTTGGTTAGAAGGGACCTCTAGAGGTCATCTAGTCCGACTTCCCGTTTGAAGCAGAACTCTGACCGGCAGTGTTTCACTGAGGCTGTGTTTCAGGGTATGGGCTGTGAGTTTCCTCCATCCTTTTTTCTTTCTTTCTTTCTTTTTCCTCCAATTATGGTTTGCAACAGCCTTTTCAAAACCTTCAAGTTTAGTTGCCTTCAATATCTACCCCCTTAGCTCATCTCAACTCACACGATTAGGCTGAACAGTTTCCATGAAAATATTTGTGTAAAGGAAGTGGGCAATCCCTAAGCTCTTTCAGGCTTTTCTACTCTAAATAAAAGTCTTTTCTCCCTTAAGCAAGACACTTACTAAACTGAGGTGCCATCCCCACTGTCTCTGGCAATAGAGTCGTGCAGCATCTGAGCTGAAATCCGAGGAAGGGCAGGAGGATTACAATTCATAAGATGCAGGGCGACCCACAGCAGCTTCACTTTTCCTTGTGCATGTATGGAAAGGGAGACACGGGAAATCAGAAACACTCACACGCCAGTTCTACTTCTGCGCTGTGCTGAGTTGTTAACTTCCCTTCTTCCTCAGAACAGAAATCCCCAAGTTAAAGTACTCATTTAGAGTTACCCAGAAAAGCTGAAGATAGATTTGGATCTTGTTGAAAGCCGCTGTTTTGTAACAAGCCAGAACCAACCCTCTTGGCTTAAAAAAAAAACACCCTCCATTCCACTTAAAACAGGTTCAGTAAATGATCTGTGACCAAAAACAAAACCAAGTACTAAAAGCTGGATAAAACTGCCTATCTCACCTCCAAATTAAATGCATCTGACCAGCACACCATGCACACCAAAGCATTCCTAGAGCTCCGCGGCTCGCGAACGTATCAAAAAAGGCATTTAGTAAAAAACAGTCCATTTGAAATCGTACCAACGGTGAGCTTTTCTTAGGAGGACTCATCTGCATTCCCACGTCATACCACGGAGCTACAGTATCCTAATACGTTGCATCATCTCTCCTTCCCCTATATGACCATACTCCAGCATGAAAAAAAAAAACCCAAAGCACAGCTTTGGCTAATGCTACAAGGAAAGAGATGGCCCCAGAAGCGATGGCCATGGATCAGGGCTAGCTTGCATGGCAGAGACCAACCCCCCCAGCAAGCATCTGTCCCGCTCCTGGTCTCCTTGTTGGCTTGGAGGTCCCTCAGTAGAGTGGTGTTGGTCCGGAGAGGGCAAGGCTGGGACCACCGTCCCTCTCCTTGGCCCTTCCCGATAGCCGAGTTAGGTGGCCCAGCTGCTGCGCGGCTCCAGTTTTCACCACATGTTTTCTACAGATGCCTAAAAGCTGGGCTTCATGATGCCTCATTCCCAAGCCTTGCCTCAAGCAGCCAAGTCAGCCACACCGTAACACTGTCAAAATAGCAGTCCGGTGTCAGCATTTTTATCCCAAAAACCACCTTTTCCTGGGACACAAGGCCCCCAGTTTCGGTTTTCCTGCGACCTGGATGGTCACAGTGCTCCCATTGCTCTCAGGAAAAGGCTGGATCCAGCAGCATATCCTCATCTAAAATCTTCTTTCCCTGGAAGAGATACTGCTTTTTCTTTTCTTTAGGATTTTTTTTTTCCTTTTTATTTCTCCCAGCTTTGTAAGTAATCATGTTCCTCGGTCTCTGCTGTCTTGGCACCTTCCAAGCAAAATCTGACACTCAGGAATAGATCCTCTTTTTTTTTCAAATAATAAATGGAAATACATTTTTGTTGCAGCCTTCCAATCCGCACAGGCGACACTCTCAAAATGCTCTGAACTTTTTTTGGAAGCAGCAGATGACTACAGCTGGTTAGCACAATTATAGCCGTTGTGTAATGCTTGGATCCTCTGTTGTTTCATTCATTCTATTCATCAAATTCCTCATTATGCTGTGCGGGAAGATCTGCCTGATGGTAAATTTACATTTTTTCCTATGTTGCTGTTATTTTTCATAGTTAAAGGGACACTGGCAAGTGACACATCACTTTTTTTAATGTCATTTCAAAAGTTGTTTACCCTGTAATTTACAGTATCCTCTTAGAAGCCAGAAGAATGGAGAGCTTGAGCAATTTGGCATTTCCTCACTCTTGTATATTGATTTTTTTGCTTTTTTTTTCACTGTGGGCTGGAGGAAGCTCAGTCACTTTCTACTTAAAGTGGTTCACAGTGGACTTAAGGACAGAGGCTACTGATTTTCACAGCAATCCTGGAGGTAGGTAAGTATTATCCGCAAACTATCCCCGTTTTACAGGCAGGAGGCAAGCAGCCCTTGCAGAGATGGGGCCAGAGCTGTCCTGAGTTTTGTACAGAAGCACCTCTGTCCCAAACAGGGGCTTTTGGAAGGAGAGAAGGACCTGTCCTAGAAACGCATCCTCCAAAGGGCCCGTCCACCACGGAGCATGAGGGAGTTCTCCTTGTCCTGCCACAGCAGTCACAGCCACCATGGTCCTCCTACCCTGGTGGGAGGAACAACCAGGTTGTCCCCAGATGTCCTCAGTCCCACCAAGAATGGGGTGAGGAAAAGGAGCTACAAAGCTACATCTCCCATACGTTATCCATGATTATAGCAGCCAAGGTGCTGAAATTTAATTCTTACAGTACATAAGATCACCCATGTCTCATCAACATGGGATCACAATAGTAAAATAGCCACTGATGCTGATATTAATTTTTGATTCTGGAAAACCACCGCTATGTTTGCGCTTTCTCAATTTTTTTTTTTTCAAGGTAGAGAACCAAATTACGTTCAGTTTTCAAAAACAATTTTTTTTTTTTGTTCTCAAGACGTGATTTTGGTGAGCTTTTGAAGAATGTTGACTTTTTGTGTCTCAAGGTTTTCACTGGAAAAGTGAAGGAATGCATGAAAAACAGTACATTTCTAAAAGGATTTTGATACTGTCGTAAAAAAAAAAGTAGTAAAAAGAAAATAATGAGATGACATTGGAGGAAGAAAAGGGGAAGAAATATAGTTTACAGATGCTGTTCCTTATTTTTCTTCCTCTTTTTGGTCTTTGTATATTAAAAATAAACAAATGTACCAAAAATAAGATAGAAATGTTTGAGTTTTCGTAGCTCCCCTCTACGCAATTTTCTTTTATTGTTCCTTTTCTTTCCTTTCTCGCCATTGTTCCATCTGTAGGACTGTAAACTTAAAATCCATCCGAGTAATTAAGTTAGTGAGAACAGCAGAATTTCATTAGACTGGAATAGAAAGTGGCTTCAATGAGGGCCAGCCTTTCCACATGACCTAGGGGTGGGTAGAAGCACGGTGTCACCCAGCATCAGCCCTTGAGCATGGGGGGACCGATGAGCCTGAGAAGAACCCTCCAGACCCCAGATACACTTTGCTGTGCTGCACGAAGCAGCCGTCCTGCACAGTGACAAGTAGTCGCCAGAAGCGTTCCCGGGTTCCACTGCAATAAAGATTATTTACGCACCGTGACTGCTAAGTGCTACTAAACACAAAAACAAATGACACTATAGTCTCAGACCACTAAATTTGTCTCTCTGCTGCACATATCCCTTGCTTTCCCTTTGGCTGCCTTCTTGCTAGCTGTAAATTGCATAATTCATTCTCTCGGTCATTTTATAGTTTTGTAGTGAAATTCAGATTTATCATCATTAAATATTGTTATCGCTGTTTACATAATGACGCAAACTGTCTGAAATGTGTCTCAGACTCAACACTGACATCTAACCTCAGGAGAAGATGGGACTCTCCAGACCAACCCAGATCCAGCCTATAAGCCAAGTAATTGGGCTGAAATCGGAGAAAACCATTGTAATCCTGGAAGCTGAGAGGGAGGGTCATTACGCGTTTAATTCTGCTTCTAAAAGGCAAAGGTGCAATGCACAGTTTGCCAAGGAACAGGCCATTTAGGGGTTTTAATATTATCAGTTAGCAAGGTTCATTTCTTTCCTTCAAAACACAAAAAACCTGAAGATACTGTAGAAGATGGGATGGTGCACAACTGGGGGACAAAAAGACCCGTTTCCCCTCTGCTTTCTGTTCTCAGTCTCTGGTAGGCCTGCAAACCAGAAACCTTTCCGTTTTGCATAGTTATTTCATGGCCCAGATGCTGGGTACCCGCTCTCTGTGGCCCAGGACCTGCCATCCCCCTGACTCAAGACCCAAGAAAGGGGCTGGTGGAACAGCTTCAAAATGGAGATCACGATGCCCTGACGTGATGGGATGCTGGCTTGTTTTGTGGGTCAGGAGGCAAACACTGCTCCCCCCAAAATTAACTCTATGTCTAGCCAGACCAGGGTGACCTGCAGGACGTTTCAGTTAGCTCCGCTTAAGTCCCGCCAAGGATTAGCAGGTTTCAAGGAAAGCCACGAAGCACCGGGCCATTGGTCTCTCAGGGCTGTCTCCACTTTGGCTGGTTCATGATAATGTCATCATGAAAGATTAAGACCCTGCAGCTTGGCGAAGAGGAGAGATAGCGCCATAAATCCCTCCGTTGGGGCATTTCCTCCGGCTGGTTGTCTGCGCGGCCATCTCAGGCTGCTCTGAAATTAATTTCAACATTCTTGTAGGCACTTATCTCCCTAAAGTGAGATTTCCTGGGAATCGCCGGGGAAGGAATGAAGACAGAAGAAATACGGCTAAACCCTGGCACTTAAGACCTGAGCCCCTCCTCCTTAATGCTCTTGGTGTAAATCAGGAGGAATTCCACTTTCATCAAGGGAATTATGCCAGTGATATGCTGTCAGTGAGAGGAGGCTCAGGTGTGAGTCCTTTTAGATGGGTTTCCTCTATTCACTTTAACAAAAGGAGACCCCGCAGGTAGCTGTGCTCCGCTTTTGGGTACCGAAGGTCTCAGGGCAGAGACGGGAGAAGCAGCATGATCGCCCACATACTTAGACTTTACCATGTATATAAAAGTTTCAGAATCAAGGCTTAGTCACTTCAGAGGGAAATTACAGCCACAGTCGTACTGACTCAAAAATACTTGGAAATCGCATGTTCTTTGCTGCCATTAACTGCAAATTGGACCTCCTTCCTACTCAGGGAAGTTATTTTTTTTTCTTACCTTTGAACAAGTAAAACTCAATCCTGAATCCTAAAAAAACACACGTCCAAAAAAAAATATCATGGTCTGCTGTATCTGGTAGGAAATAAGTGACGGGGACGGAGGGCGGGGGAGGGAACAGCGCAGGGCAACAGAGGCGGTACAAAATGCCATCGTGGAGAAAGCCATCTCGCAGTGAATACAACCAGCTGGGTGTCTGGATGCTTTGTAAAATTTTATTGTGAAATGCACAGATGATGAGCACAGCTGCAAAACATCAGGAGTGTTTATCATGGTCTCCCAGAGCGTTCTGGGTGTGTTCCCCCTTCGACACTATTTATGTAGGCTTAACCTAAGCTGATTTCAATGGAGACATCAAAATTGTTTCAAGGTGCATCTTATTATACGGAGGATAAGCTTGTGGCTGAAGGTTTCTCTCCTCTGTCTTATGTGGTGTTTATCAGCATGCAAAGGACAACTGAATGAAGAAGTAGCTGATAGCATCTAACTAACTGGCTGCTGTTGCTGAAGCAAATAAAAGACGTTTCTGGCACTCTCACAAGTATTAGAAAGGGGATTAAGCAGATTTTTGGGATGGAATTCAGGCTGAAAAATCTGTAATCCATCCTTCTGTGCCTAAACATTACAACCGCCTTAAACAGTGGGCCTGACTCTTACCAGCGTTATTTTACCTGAATGCCGGTCCCTTCCAGCAACACACTGACGGGATGGAGAACTGCACATCCAGGAATCGTTTTCTCTGTGCTGTGTGCTTCACCTACCTGTGGTCCCAAAGGTTTATACATGGTCAACTGCATCCCATAATATACGATCATGCTCTAATTCAGGCAGACTCTTCACAGGCATAAATGTTATCATGACTGTAGCACAATCCTGTTATAAAAGAGGAGGAGACAATGTAAGAGCCTGTTCCCTGTTTCCTCAGATAGCTTGCTGTAAAAAAAAATAAATTAAAAACTAATAATTATTAAAAAAAAAAAAAAGGTTTTCTGTGTGTTTCATACTTCCTGATTTTGGCAGGCAGTGAAAGCATCAAAATACTCCTAAGGAAGCTGGTTTTGTAAGTTCCGGCTGATGATGGGGGGAGAGAAGGGGAGCAAGAATAGATGCTGAGAGCTACCTGCCCAAAGACAGGTTCTACATTAAGAATTCAAGAAGTAACTTAGGAAATGTTGTTCTTGTTGTAAAATGAAATTACACAATTATTAAAAACCTTTACAACTTTGTTATAATTGAGCTACATTTCTAGAGGGGGGGAAACAAAAAGGTAATTAAACCATGTATTAATCTTAAGGGCATACTAAGACCTTGTGACAGCTTTACTTAGTCTTCATTAAGCATTTTCAAACAGTTCATTGCAAACAGCGTCTGATATAACAGCGAAATCCCTGTAGCGCTGTCACAGCCGCAGTGTCGGATTTTAAAGGTGAAGGAGTACTGGGAGAGACACTGTTTGTAATCGCTAACCCAGGTCTCAAAGCTCTTCAGATTGAGCTGTTTACATTGTACGTACGCGAATTTTTTTTCTGCCTTCGGAGATTCCCAAATTGCTTAACAAAAGTCGTGACACCCATTTTTTCACATCAGAGGCTGAAATGCAGAATACGGAAAGATTAAGTAAGTTTACAAAGATGGGATTAGAAACCAGATCTTCTAACTGCAATCTCCTACCTAATCAGCAGAGACGATGGCTCCCTGGACCTCAAAAAAAAAAAAGAAGGTTCCTCCCTGTTCTTCCAGGGTTGCACAGAGAAGGAATTTCATTTCTTCTGATCCCGAGAACGGCCCCTTCTGAAGGAAAAAGCCATATTCCCTTCAAAACATCTCAGCCCAGCTTGCCGTCGTTGCCACCACAGGCGTCGTTACTGGCCAGCCCTTTCCAAGGCATCCATGGCAATAGGCTGCAGGTCAGATCTTCGTGTCTCCTTGCTGTCTGCTTGCAGTGGTACTGCTGATCACACAGCACTAAGAAGCTAAAGGCAGCCCCTGGCTTTGCTTCCAAACCTCTTATGAGAGGCTTGTAAAAGTTTGAGTGCAAAAGGCACATTTCTGCCCCATCATAATTAATATTTCATATTTCTGTCTTTGCAAAGTTGTTTTTACAAAGCCAGATATTGGCTGGACCCCAACAGCTCTTATCACAAATCAAATTTTGCATTTATTTGCACTTCTGTCATTGGAAAGGAGGAGGTTTTATTAATAGTAGTACTAACATTCGTATCTGGAATTCACTCCTGGATTGAGAAACTCCTGTGCCAGCATTCAGCCAGGAGCGAACTTTATGATCATGTTATCAACTCTGAAAACAGGAGATTAAGCAACAGCCGCTGAAGTGGTAACAGATTTTTAACTCTATCAGAATCAGTTGCCCACTCCTCTGTATTGTTTCCCTGCAATATCAATCTCTCACATTTGAAGGCTTTCCCAATGAAGGAGAACCACCGCATAGCGTTATTTGTAAAACAGCTCTGTCCTGAAACACGATAGTGCATGAACTCGACCTGATAATTTATGAACTCACAGCTAAGCAAGAAACAGTTCCCCCCGCAGCCCAGGGAAAATGTAGTGTAACATGCTAAATCGCTTTTTTAAATGTAAAATCATATTGCCATTCAGGTTTGTGGCTTTCTTAAATGTGGTTGTGCTCGGAGAAGTGACTATAAAAATGACACGCTTCTACTCAATGGATCCGCTGTCTTCTGCAGGAAATTTGAGTCAGATATGTTTCATTTACTGACAAAAATAATACCTTGTTTTTATATTTTCTACTCTGCTAGCAGCGTAGAAACTATATGGCCCTGGGAAAAGTAGCCAGCTCTCCTCTGGTTCACGCACCATCAATAGTACTGGTAATTAGTTTTAACCACTGAGTTTTGATTGCCTGTGCAAAGAGATTAGGTTGACTTTCATATCCGGGGCTGGATCTACAGAGCTACCAGCTAGAAAAACCGGGACACTTTTTCTGCTGATACGCAGATGGAAACCTGACCCATCCTCTTCTCGCCGCCTGCCCTCCTTTACCGGGGACCTCTGCTCAATGGCGATGGCCCCCCACAGCAGGCTTGGACCTGGCACATGTCCCTGCCGGAGAGGATGAACTATGCCCTGGGACTGGGCTCTCCGTCTGGGTGAGAAAATGCCATGCTTGGGAGCTTGAGTGGATGACAGTCTCCCGGCCCACCCCAACTGCAAAATACGATATGCGCCCATGAACCACTGGGACATCCAGCTGGTAGATCATCTAGGTGGCAAATTCTGGGGTAAAACGAGCCCCCTGGCCAACAGCAACCGCACAAAACGATGATCAGTCTCATTTATAACGAGCTGTGCAACAATATCGGCATGTAAGTAGTACTAAGTGGGGCCAGATGACCCCCCTGAGCCATGCCATCCCTTCCACTGACGCAGCCTTGCCTTCACCCTCCCCACCCACGAGCGCTCTCTCTCCCACATCTGCCGCACATTCAGCTATTTTTGGAAGGATTTAGCCGACAGGTGGACTGCACCGCCAGGGCGCTTCATCTGGTCCTGGGTCCCTTTGTTTACAGTGCCAAAGCAACGCAAAATGAAATTAATCCCTTCAAACAGTTTCCAGATTACACAATCTTCGAGCTGCAAATGAAAGCCACGCTGTCACCCAAGAATCCAGCTGTTTGCTCCGCAGCACTGGAAATAACCATGCTGGAAGCAGACAAGAAAGCTTTCAAGTCAGCCCGTTGTTCACCACGAGAGATGATGAAGCTGCAATTGCCTCACATTTTCCAGCTAAAGCAAAGCAGGAAGCTCCCATCCTGATGGCCTGAGTTACAGGAAGGGCAGTTCTGCACGAAAAATTCACATTTGTTGCAAGAAAATAAGCTCTACTCGTGGCATTTTGCGCAGAGAACATGGCGAGCTGACTCTGCAAAGCCAAATGTCAGTACCCCTCCCATCAGGTCAAGGGATGGTATCAACATTTGCCAAACACCTTTGCTGACCATAAGAGTTTTTGGTAATTTCAGTGTAAGTATGTCTGTGTGGATCCACTCTCATGGGCTGCGATCAAGGACCAAATTCAGATCCCTCTACAAAATCTTCAATCTGTAAGCAAATTTTTCCTTCTGATGATTTCATGCAGTGATTGACATTAAAAAACAGCTGTAGCTAATTCCACTTGTCCCCAATATTTCATTATGATAAATGGGATGTATTTCCATCACTTATCATAAGATCAACACTGAAGCCAAGCAAGTGCTGGCTTATTTATTGTCAGACAGGGGATGGATGGTCTTAAGTGCCTCCCTTAATAGGGATGATTCCTTAACAAAGACTCTACTCACAGATTGAAGTGTCCGTCTTCAGGTTTTGTCCATCCATCCACCAAGTTGTGTTGATCAACCTCATTATGGTCACATGCAAAACAATGGTCACAAGTAAAACAAGGATAATTTTTAATTTTTTTTCTCTCTTGTGAGCAGTCATTCGTGCACTTTTCCTCCCTTGACCTGAAAGGGCCGAGTGCGACTGTGTGGCCCTTCCTCCCTCTCGTGTGGGGTTTACACCACGAGCACAGCTCATCCTTGTTTATCCACTGTGTTTGGGTGGAGAAGGGGGGCTGAGTGGGGGCAATTGCACACAAAAACACTGCTTTTGTGCATGAGTGTCTGGGGCCAGGTGAAACCAGCGGATCCAAGATTGCCTGTGGGTCCCCATCCGCCTCTCCTCCCCTCTACATCCCCTTATCTCAGGATGAGCACTGAAATGGTAGTGACTTTACAGCCTCATACCACAATATTTTATTTCGGCCACGCGCAAGGAAGAGACTTCCCTTACAAAGGACTTCCCCAATATTTGCCGTAATAATTAACACACACGCGGCCCACGCTGGCCAAACACGAGTTTGCATTAGCGGCGCTGCCGCCATCGCCCCAATAAGCCCCGACCTGGTGTTGTTTGTACTTCTCAGTCACCTTTATTTGTTTAAGAGGCCAGACAAGGCAAACACTTGTGATGCCTTGTTTATTCTGCGGCTTTCACTGGGGCGTATTAAACTCATCATTGCTTCATATAAGCTGGAGATAGGCATTTTTTTGCTGGCAAGTGTTGACAGTAAGTAACAGACACTCTGCCGCAAGGTAACATGTTTATATACTGGTGCGAATGCCTGGTGGATTTTATCCCTGTAAAACTATCACAGATAAAGAAGCTACTATCAGATAAGTGACTATAATAAATGGCCACAATTAGTGCTCTGCTGATGAGCACTACTCGGTGGTCTCTCCGCTCTGTTTTAGACAAACCCCAGGCTCTGCTTGCTTAGTATAAATGGAGACAAGGACCATTTAAAATAACATCAGCCTCTCCTGATTTCTGAGGGCGTTTTACCAAAAATACCACCGTTAACTGAATTGAAATCTCCCCGCATTTAACTTCAGAGGACATACAAATTGGGAAAATTAAATCAAAGGTAAAGTAAAGATGTCTATTTGTGGCTTGCCTAGCCACACACTATGGCTACTTACAGGTTTCCCTCATTTTAAAGACTTCAGGCTTAACTGTGGCATTTGGTCCCAGCTGGCATTGGCACTCGCCAACCTTTCCTTTCAATGGCACTGGAAACAACAGTAAGAGTCAGGAATTTGGGGAGACACTGGCATGAAGCCAGCTACACCCCAGCATAGGTGCCTGCACCCCAACACCTGCCACCGGGAGCAAGGGATGCCCGGGATCTAGCACCCCCACCCTCATCCCAAGGCCTGGGTGGGAGCAGTGCCTCCTCCCTTGCTCTGACTGCTCCCAGGAGCTTACTGAAGGAGGATGGGGACTACAACAGTGTCACCGTGGTGCCAACCTGGGGGTGGCAGAGGTGGTGGTGGGTGCAGCACCCCTGGGGACAGCTGCTCTCCACTCTCAGCCTGGCCCCAAACCTTCATAGCAGTCCAGAGGGCCTGATACATCTTCAAGTGTCTGCCTATATTCTGCATATATTTATATTTGTTTTGTCCTCAGTGCCCTCTGAAGTCAATGGATTGACTCCCAGTAAGAGGCAGGTCTCCAGATGAAATCCTTTTGCACTAAACAATCAACCGTCTCCCCAAAACACCCATCCATCACATACAATATACCATCACCACTACCATTACATCTTTGCCAACAAGAGAACTGGAGCACTGCAATAAAAGAGGCAGTGCCAACCCTAGGGCTGCACAGAGACAAGCCCTACCAGAGCGGAGCTCCACGTCCTCCCGGTACCCCACCGATAAACACGATGACACCCAAGTCCTGCTCATGGGCTGCAGCCGCAAGAAGAGGCTGTTCTATCAGCTGCAGTCTAACCCCATTTCTCTTTGTTAGCAACCCTTGTTTGTAAAGTAAGCTCATGTCACTTCATGAACTGATCTTATAGTCCTTGTCTTAAAGGCATCTCTCGACATCCAGCCGGATCTCCTTACAGCTGGGAGTCAGAAATGAGAGCCTATAATTTAAGCACTTTTGCCGAAAATGTCTTTAAAAGACATTTATAACCCTGCACAGCCTAGTCCTTTATAGAATGGCAAGTATTTACAATGGACTGCATTTACACATAAATACGTGTGTGTATATATATATACATACGCAAATACATATACATATGAATGTGCTGAAACAGATTTCCGACATACTTTTACTCTCATTAAAATAACGACAATAGAAAAGCTCAAAAGAATTGGTTGTAAAACATGGGCTGTAATCCTCCCGAGTTATTTTTCATCTGTTAACTACACAGTTTGTTTATACAGTATCAAAATGGCACCATTCAGCAAGGCTGAAAGTGTCTCCTGATCTATCTTCTACCCCCTCCTGAAAGGCAGTGACTTTTTCAGAACCAGCTAGTGGAAAAAACTCTTGTGTCAAAACATTCTCCTACTGGGGTTTATACTTCCACTTTGATTTAATATTTCCTAATAGCAGTTTCAGGGGAAATTTCCTTGAATGGTAGAGGAACCCCCACATACACGCTCCACCCCAGGAATTAAGTGATTGTGCTCAGTAGGATTTATGGTGGTTCTTTGGATTCCCATTGCCAGAACATCTCATAAACTCAGAAAAGTTATGCAGGCATCAATGTGTTTACCTTTTCGTGAGCTTGAAGCTGATTTATTTGACCTTTTAAAAATAGGATAATACTTCTTGTTGAAAACACCATGGAATCCAGATTAAAGGAAGACTGTCAAGTAGTTCAAGCCCCAAATCTGAGCTACCTTTAACTATTATAATTTGAGGACAGTGTTCACTTAATTCAGCTGAAAGACAGTATATGGTGTCTGCCTATCTATACATATGGATGTATCAATTTATACGTGTTTTCATGTAGCCCTCATGGAGATCTTTGCCTGTGTTAAGCCCTGGGGCGCTCCTGAGGAAGAGAACACATGGTAATAAGTTTCTCCAATGCAAACATTGCTTTAAGACACTGCAAAAAAATCCACGTGAGGCTTCGCACTGAAAAGGCAATGATAACTATTTCAGTGTAACTACACTGGTAAGAATTTCCTTAGAGAAAGCATGGTCTCAGGGCAGAGCAAGTCATTTCCCCCTGCCCCACTAGTAATTTGTCCGCAGAAGTCACTGTTTGTTGGTTACCATTTGTGAATGGGTTGTGTGCACGAGGCAGAAATCTTATCTGCATTAGCTATTTACAACAACTTACAAATTTCATTAAGTGCCCCTTGACCTGCCGAGCATTTGCACACCATCGCATTGTGCGAGTCGTGTTGATGGCAGTTATACCAAGCCCATTGCACTGCTCCTGGTCAGAAAAGATTAGAAGTAGCCAGTACGGTACAAATCACAGGCAGAAAAATCCAGTTCCTCTGCCAGGAATTTCCAAGTAGCCCATTTTAAAATAAATTTTTTTTTAGTGCTCACTGCAACAGGAACTCACAAATCCAAAAAGCAAATAAATGAGAAAAATCAATAAGAAAAAAACAATTAATTTCCCCCCAGCCTGGCCCAAGGCTGGATTGCATACCAATAGTCATGGAAAGTTAACAGACGCATTTATTTCACAGTATCAGTTTCAGCTGTGACAAATGAGTGACAGATACTTACATGAGACCCCAAATCCATTTATCTGTGGCATCCAATCTCATTCGGCGTACACAGCGGTATTACCAGCCTGCAGGTAATTTAAATAAATCCTTTTAAGTGAAATGATCAATTCAAGTGAAGTCTATTTTTGAAGACTACAAAGACCCAGATACATAAATGAATGTTATAACGAGGGAAGGGAAGCAGGGCTCCCCAGTAAGCAAAGATACAGGTAGCAACCCGTGCTAAGTGAACACTTCCTATAAAATATCTTGAGACAGTCTTGGCTGTTGGGTGCCTGTGTGGAGTATCGTCAAGGTTATGCGTTCACAACAGGAGTTTCATATGTGTACAGGTCATGCCAAGCCCTCCTCTTTCCATGGAGAAAGAAGATGGCTTCTGTGGTCAGTAGAAGACCTCGCTCTTAGACGAGATTAGGGGAGAGAGAAAGGTTTACCTGGCCTGTTTGTGTCCTGCAGTATCTCCCTCAGCCACAAAAAGGAAATGATTTGACTTAATCATGGACATGCCGGCTATTTTCTACTCACTATTGCTACTGGAATTATTACTTCCCACAGTAGTAATAGCACTTAATCAGTGCAATTAGATAGCACTGATCAAGTATACAAATCCTTTCAAAAACATCGAAACTAATGGAAAACTGGGTATTTGCATGGAATCAAGCAGGACAGACATGCAAAATGTCAAGGACAGGGGTGGTGAGAGAGCTTTTCAAATAACAGAATGAAAAATCTTGATTTTTCACATCTCCTTTCCCTCTTCTGGTCATCCTACTTTTTTCATCTGGTATATAAATATTTCTGAGTCAGCTTTCTGCAAAGCCATGTTTTAGTAAATTAAACAGCTATTAAATATAGCTCCAGAAATTAAAATAGCTATTGCGTTCCTCCAAAATACCTCCTTAAATCACAGTTCAGGAAAACATCATTCACCTTAATGGAGAACCACTGTAATGGAGCAAGAAGCAACTTGGAAGCAGGAGCAGCAAAGACGGGAAGACATGGTTCAAGTTCCCCCTCATATTTTCTTAGGAAGCAAAACTATCTTTACATAAGTAACTCACACAGCTCCGGCCAGGTTCACATAGTTTTAAACCGGACTTTGTTCAACCTCTCCTCTCTTCTCTTCTTTTTATATTAAAAAAAAAAAAAAAAGCCTTAGGAAAATGTGTGTTTGGCAAAGGTGCCTGCATATATCTTAAAACACGTAGAGGAGTATATTAATGCTGGTGGATGGATTAATTTACTGTTATGGGGGCTGAGAAAGGGTCTCTACACTCAGATCTGTTTCCTAGAGTTTATTGGCCCTCACTGCAACCTACTCAAGACAGCAGCCCGGTTTGAACCCTGGGCTGTTTCACAATACACCACAAAATGTAATGATATATCCTATTGCGTGAGCACAACAGTGGCACTGTTTAATCGCTTGCCATACTTTCAGGCTTTAAGAAATGGTGGCCAAAGAGGTGAAAGAGAGGCATCCTTTTAATACGTACGCTTGGCTAACCAGGGGAAGTGAAGTGCCTGTTTCTCAGGTCCAACCGGGGTTAACGTGTTCTGTTGGCTTCGATTCTCGGCCTGGTTTTATACCAAGAAGTGTTTCAAGTCAGTCAAATGTCCCAACAGATTGCAAATGTGACTGGGTTTAAACAACAAATATGTGTCTGCAATATTTGTTTGTGCCTCAGAAGCTTCCCACATTAAAAAAAAAAAAAAAGCCCAAAGACTGGCTTTCCCAGTCTGGTCCTTGGTGGTTGATTTATTAGCTTTCCCGCTTTCATCAACATGTTCAAGTTGCTAAAACCCATCCTGTTAAGCCTAATGTGTCTGGCATTCATCTTCACCTCAGTACCATCTGCAATAACAAGCAACAGATCCCCCAGATCAACGGCTGCAATGCATCCCCAGGAGTATCCTCCAGTGGGAAAAAAAATAAATAAATAAAAATGGATGAACAGGACGCGCCTGCCTCCAGCTTGGAGCAATCCCTTGGTCCTGTTTTCCTTGACAATCACAATAAGTAACTGCCTTGCCTGCACTTTCATTTTTCTAATGGGAAGGGTGAAGGGCTTTCAAGAGTCCTCTGTTTTAATGAGCTTGCAACATGGCAAGTAACAGAGGCTTTTCCTGTTCCTGTGGGAAGTATCTGTTCTCTTTAATTCTGCAAGAGTGAAATTAAACTGAGAGCACTGAGTAAATACTGAGAACCGACTTGCAGATATTTGCCCCAGCGAGGTTCTGTGTGTTCAATGACATTTGCTTTCTACAGCTTCTTCTCCATTCACTTCACCATTCTTGGTGGAGGAACCACTTCGCTGACAATAAAGTGAGCGAAAGGGGCAATGTTCATTAGCATGCCTGCAAATGGGCATCTTAAGTAAAATTAACCCCATAACATTCACATCCGAAAACTTTCCCAGAGCTTTCTTAAGAGGATCAAAACCCTGACCTGGAGTCATGTCTTCAAGAATGACTGCTGGAGGCTGCCTGGGGGTGAGCATAAAAGCAGGACAAGTGTATTTAACACTCCATTCCTCATGCTCTCCTTCCTCTACGCTCTCCTAAGACTTACCATGCCTGATGTATTCACACACTTGGTGACCCTGCGTGGATTTCTGACATAAATTAGTTGTCCCCTACCTTGAGTTTTGTTATCTTGTAGCACCAACGCACCTTTGGAAAGGCATTGTCCAGCTCATCTTCCCCTTTCGTCAGCCTTGACGTTGGCTCCCGTTAGTTTCATTTGATGGCCCCTTGGTTTTGCACGGGGAAGTATGTGTCCTTTCGCGTTTCTGGATGGAAGTGGCAGCTCAGGTTTGACTCAGATGCTTTTCAGGCCTTCTAGGTATTAATGACAGGGGGAATGGCAGCTGCATCGCGTGAGACAAGTGAGGACCTGCACCCACGTCATACGCTACGCGTACGCCTCACAGGCGGTGAGCCCAGCAGCTAGCTGGAGAATCACTTTTAAACAAGAAAACTCCAGATGTTCGGCCCGGCGTACAGCTATCCTGCAAACAGAAAAGGGAACCCTGATCTCTGAAAGTATTACGTTGCAAGTAGTTCTGCCTGCAGGTCCATTAGCAACAAACATGTTGAAGGAAGTAATTATTGCGGTAAATTTATTGACAGAGCTGGAAAATCCCTTTGTCTCACTTCTCTCATTCTCTTCACTTTTTGCTTTGTTCTGCATATACACAGTATTACCTCTGCTAATTTGGGCTCTCCAGACTAAGGCAAGCTACATAAGAACCGCAGTGACAATCCTAAAATGAAGTAGAAGAGCTGTCGATCAAAAAGTCAGAAGTTGGTTTGATACATTTACTTTAAAAAAAAAAAAATAGACAAGCATTCTGAGAAGGAAAAGTGTGAAAAATATTTAATAGATGACTGGAGGGCTTCAGTTGTGAGAGATCAAGAGCTTATCTCAGCGGAGCTCGACACTTGCTGAGATCTTAAAAGACATTTTTCGACAGGGGAAAAAAAAAAAAAGAGTAGGAATTCAAGTTAGCCAAATTTGAATGGAAGAGTCTAAAAGCCAGTATTTTTTACACCCATTTCTGACTTTGTCAGCATGAAACTTACCTACTAAGATGTGGTTATATTCCCTTAGAGTCATTTGTAGTAAATATGAGTCTAAACACATACAAGTGATTGGGATATTCTGCAACTTAAGTGCCCTGGCATATAGCTGGGAACGTGCATTGCAGCAGGGGTTTTGGCCGTACAGAAAAACTGACAAAAATGCAACACAGGAGAGTTACGACTGAGGTGGAGCATTACTGAGCGCTAACAGTACAGGAGTAGACTGGAACTAGAAAGGTAGAAAACCGCTTTAAAAAAATCCAAAATATTGATTTGGGATAGGAGCATTTCATACAAAAAGAACCCAGAGGCCTCTGAAAAACAGTCTGGAACTGGATAGCTGAACTCAGACTGCAGCGTTTGTGGATAAAGTTGGCGACAATGAGGTTTGTAACAGGATTCAGAGCAATTTGGATTTTTGAGCACCTTGAGATCTGATGAAAAACAAGAGAAGGAAGCCAAGCATATTATTACTAGTAGTATTATTATCATTAGTAGTATTATTATTAGCAATATTACAACACCGATATTGCTGCGAGTGAATCAGCAGATGGCAAATGCCTTTCAGTGAAGGCACAGACAAAATAACGTGTCTGGTAGCAAGGAGTGAAGCTAATGATTATGTGCTAAATGAAACAGCCATTCAGCATGCTGGTCAGGAAAAAACATTTGGGAGTCATTGTGGAAAAAACATGGAAACCATTAGCCTGGTTCAGAATAGCGGGAAAGGTAAAAGCAAAAGAGGTTCCTGCCCGATGCTCTGGTTGGATGCCTTATTTCTAAGTTCTTCTCGGTTTTGTCGTTGTGGCTACGCTCACGTTGACCACCAAAAGTGAAGGTCCTGTCCAGCTAGGCAAGGTGTCCCTGCACCCATAAGAAGAATCCCTTCTCCAAAGCATTCAGGGATTCAGCATTTGAGATTTCTAAATCTCAAAAATGCCTGAGGAGGCACTCACAAGGGGTACCGCATTGTCCCCACCGAGTGCAGAGGGTCCTCTTGGCCAGCCAAAGCTGGAGGAGGTGAGCCCCTCTGGCACCAACTATACGGAAATGTAAACCACCCAAAGCAGTCTGCAGGACCAGGAGGTCTCAGCCCAGCACCTCCAGGCTCCCTCTCCTAGGATGTGAGAACACGTCCTCTCACACCCCCCCCAGCCAAAAGGTTGAGGCTGACACCACCAGGACCTGAGCTCGCACCCGCCAGGAGCCACATGGACCCGCTTTGCTGAGGGGAGATGTTTCATTTCTGAGCCAAGCCTGTCAAGAGGGGTAGATGAAGCTCCTCCATGAGAGTATCCTCAGGGGAAAGCAGGACACGGGGCCAAAGCCAGAAGGGAAAGAGGTAACAGTGAGGAGGGAATCCAAAAGTTGATTTTAACCTCAGGGATTAACTGCACAGCGTTCAAAGGGTAGAAACCAGGGCTCCATTCATTATAGTACGACACTACTGCTTCATCCCTAGCTGCCCACAGCTCCCCCCGCTTCAGCAGCATTTTCTCACGAGCCTTTCTGACTGCCGGGGCTGGACCCAAACCATTAGCGCAGAGGTGAATGGCTTTTGTTTGCTTTTCTCCTGATCCTTTTTTGGTTTTTTCCAAGTGGCCTCTATGGCTAATGTGTAAGAGCGCTTTGCTCCTTTTAAAACAGAAAGGTCTTGAGTCCAGTCATCTTTTAGTGACTCCCTTGCAGCCAGTTAGCCCACAAAAATAAGCAAACCGAAGAAAGGAGTCAGAGCCTAAGCCCTTTATGGGAGATTGATTGTAAAGCTGGTGGCAACATGACAAGCTGATTTGTGGTGGCTCCTCATAGCTCGTTTGAACTGTAAACCTCCGTCACATTTATTTATTGTATCAATACAGATTTGTCACAACCAGCCTGAACATAAAGGCTGGTATCTCATGCCCTGGCCAAGGAGTGCCAGGCACAGGGAGAGTACAGGTATGTGTTTGTGCGTGGACATGCGTGAGACACCCCGTGCATCCCCTCTCAAAGCCCCCAGCATACCTCTCCTCTGCTCCAGCGCCTGCCAGTTGAGGATCTCGGCTCCATGCCACCTTTGGTGATGCCACGGCTTTCCATGGCAGTACGGGCCCAAGGCTCCCCAGCTCCTTCACAGGGACCTGGACCCCTTTGCGAGGCTAATTCCCTTCACTGTCGTCTTTTCCAGTGATAGCTGGAGCAGCTGTTTCTTCTTCCTCCATAGCATGTGGGTTGCCAGAAAGCCTGAGGGGCCCAGCAGCTAATTTCCATACTTGGATCTAGGTCTGTATCTGCATCATATTTTCTTGAAACAGTAGTCGCGTAACGGGTCCCTCTACCTTCTTCACAAACGTGATTTAATGTCTTCCTCAGGAGCAGTGAGCTCATCTGCTATAACATGAAATTGTAAGAAGGATTGTCTCTTCTCTTATTAATGTAATCACTTTAGACTAGTTGATATGTCCTGTATACAGCTTATGGTGTAGAGTTTTATAGCATATTACTGCACCTCCATATAAGTCTAAACTGGTCATAAAACATAATCACTTACTGAAAAAAAAAAAATATATTAGCGCTGCTGAAACTAGGACACAAAGTGATTTTCATAGCAACGGGTAAATAAAGGCCTTGGCAGAAGTCCTATTCTTTTGCACAGAAAAATGTAGATAAAAGGGAAAGCTTTATACCCTTCCTCCATCTCTTTCTCATCTTTTACTCTTTCCTTTTGCCTTCAAAGCATCCCACCAGCCTTAAGCAGCACCATGACATTAATAGTGCTAAATAGGCTGCAAACAACTTCTCCCTCGGTCCAGCAACTCTTGCTGTTACCGAGGACCCACGGATCCCTGGGAAAAACATCCTGGCACTCCAGTTTTTGCCATTTCTCTTAGAGACGTCAGACCATTAAACAAAATAATAACATTGGTAAGCAAGACTGTGCTGTA
The DNA here is from genome assembly GCA_013400135.1 of Rhinoptilus africanus. Taxonomy (NCBI): domain Eukaryota; kingdom Metazoa; phylum Chordata; class Aves; order Charadriiformes; family Glareolidae; genus Rhinoptilus; species Rhinoptilus africanus. The sequence goes on from VXBO01002264.1 coordinate 403,311, forward strand.
CCTACCAGAACCGCATTCTCTCCAAGTACCAGTAAGCAGCGTTGAGGCAGACTCCGATGCTGAGTAAAACTTGTCTAGACACAAAATCAGATCAGGGTAAAAAGACTACTGTATTTCTGCTCTCTTCTGTTTGTATGGCTCATATCAACACAGTATTTTAGTACGTGACGTCTATTTATGTATTTAACAGTTGTTAAACTGCTGTGCAAAACACTGTCTGGATATTTTTATTTTAGTTTAAAAGTGAGTCAAAATACAGTTATAGTATGATTTAAGAGCAACCTAAATGGCCCAAATTTAAACTGAAGTAAGTACACGTCCCAGCCTTTTGGTAAGGTTTAGTTTTATTAGTTTAAAATCACACCTTAATTTAAAACATACCCACATCCTGAATCCAGTCTTCACCGGCGTTTAAATATCCCTTTTCCCCACCGCACCTAATGATAGGAAACTGAGGTTCGGAGTTACAGGACGGGGTGCCTGTGGTGGAGGAAGGCATGAACACAAGGTCTTTCTCAAACCCACTGTGAGTGTCCTACCCCTGCGCCTGTGGGGACAGGCAGGAGCAGCGATGGAGCTGCTGGCCATGTGGCTGATGCCCACCATGCTGCTGCTCCAGCAGTGGTAACGCATCACCTCCCTCCTCTCCGTCACAGCTGCCTGCAGGGCAGCTTTCAAACCCGTGGCAAACAGGTCTGGGGAATGGCCCGAGAGGAAAAACGGCCTCTGCATATCAGCCCATCACCCCACGGCTAAAGGTGGCCCCAAGGTTTTTTGAAGGGGTTTTCCAGCTCCCTGTGAGGGAATTGAGAATGTCATTATCTGTCCAATGAAAATTACTTTTCTGCTCTCCTTAAGCCCTCATACATATGCAGACATCATAAACCATGGTATTTTATTTAGGGAAAGAAAGAATATTCCTTCTCTTCCTTTTTCTGTTGGTTTCCCACATCTGTTTTTGTTTGGCGTTTTGGTTGGTTATTCAGATTGTCGGGCTTTTTTAAAGACTGAGGGGGGCTAAGTAAAAAAGCCGCTGGTTTATTTTCAATGTCAATTTTTAATAGAAAGCTCAGTGTGATGCAGATAGTCAGAGAGCAAGAGCAGTAAGACAGCTCTGGGTGAGGGATATGGGGGTGGCGGGGGGAGGAATTACCACCTGATAATACTGCAGTAAATTGTTTCTTAATATCTATTACACCATGTTGTTGCTCAAGGGCCTGGAAGACTTCCAGAGAGAGAGCGCATCATCAGCGGCAGCGGGGTTTTGTGGCTGGTGGGTAGCGAGGAGGATAGTTACTGCATACTTCAGCGAGCAACCAAACGTCAGTCAGACTCCACACTGGGGAAACCCTTTCCAAGGAAGAGGAGAGCATCCCGGGCCTCTAGCAGTTGGTTAACATACCAAGAAAGAAGCATCTGCTTCTAGCCAAAGAGATCTAAATTGTTTTGAAACGCAGTAAGCAGAAGCTGGGGACTTCTAATGCAAATCCACATTGCTGGTAGCCATGAGGTGAGCTACCTCGGTGGTCTGCACTCGGTTTCAAGGCTACTCGGAGCTCCTACAGAGCGGGTCTCCCCTCTGACATTGTGTCTGTATGAGACATTTCACAGCAAGGCACGTTCTTCTCTTCTTGTCCTCCATGCAGCATCCTTCCGATGGATCTGGGTCTGTGTGTCTGCGCCCTCAGAAAACACAGGGCAGATAGCTAAAGACCTTCCTCCACACCTGGGACACAAAGGGTTTGCTGGTCAATCCTCCCCCACATCTGACACAGTCAGTAAGACCAGCAGCTAAACAGGTCAGCCTCTGTCAGGAGAAGAAATTGGGCTGCAGGGGGCATCACTCAGTATGGACTGAGCAGACAAGGTGGGAAGAGGAAGATAGAAGGGTACATCTGTGAATCTGGAGGAAACCCTGACTACTTACAAACTGCAAAAGGCAAAACCCAAAACGACTTGTTGAGAAGTTGTGGATGCCCTCCCCCTGGAATTGTTCAAGGCCAGGTTGGATGGGGTTTTGAGCAACCTCGTCTAGTAGAAGGTGTCCCTGCCCATGGCACGGGGGTTGGAACTAGGTGATCTTGAAGGTCACTTCCAACCCAACCCATTCATGATTCTAGGATACTTATGCAGACCCACCTTGCTGATAGCCATGAGGTCCTCCCTTCATTTGAATAACGCATCCTACATGGAGTCCTTCACAGTAGGACAGGATTATAAACACTCACAGGGTAATTTCCAGCAAGGCTACAGTAGAAACGAACTTGCCAGAGCTGGAAAAATGAATCTGTCATCGCAAGATCAGTCTTTGCAAGTAAAAGTGTTCGAGTTTAGCTTATGAAATTGTTTGCTTTGGCTTCAAGTCTGTCACTTTTAACAGATATTTTGTATTTCAGAGGCATAGAAGTGAAGGAGTGTGTTCTTCCATCAAGGTTTCAACAGCCGTTGGCTTTGGAAATACCTCAGACAGCCTATCTTTCCATTTTTTTTACTATGCACGTATGAAAAATGGCACAACCTGTACTATTTCAACAGGTGGCTTCTCACCGTAATGTGCTCCGTGTGCCGCACAAGTCTGTTGTGGTCTTGCAGTAGGGTACCTCCATGAGCAGAGTCAGCTCAACCCTCGTACATCAATGTCAACAGTGCAATCCAAAAGTCTAAGTTTTGAAAAAATGATACCAAGGAAATGGATCCGCACTGGAAACAAAAAATAAATGTGGCAGCTGAAAGCTGGATCCCTTTCACACGCCTGAATGAGAACAAACTGAATCTGTCAGTCAGCACAGGGGAGTCACAAGGAATTGTCTCTCAGGAACGCTGCGCTCCGCCATGGATGGGAGTGTTTTATGTCCTTCAAGCATGGGATCCCTCTGCATTTTCATGTCATGTTCCCAGGTAGTAAGAGACAATTAAATCAATCATAAGATTCGTAATAAAAAGTAAGTATGTATCACTTCATCACTACCTCTCTCAGCTAACATCGCCTTACTATCACAAGGATGATTTCATTACCTTAGATGAATCTTCTCCAGTACCTTCTTCAGCGTTTCACAAGGGTGATATCATTACCTTAGATGAACCTCCTCCAATACCTTCTTAGGCGTTTCAGATCAATCTCACATTTCAAAGTAAAAAATGAATCTGAAAGAGAAAAAGAAATTGTTCCCAGAATTACTCTTTTCCAGAAGTTGCCCCCTGCCTTTTAGTGGGGCTGTTTTGGAGGGGAAGAGTTCGGCCTTCTGTCAGAAGTGCTCTCCAGTTCACACTTGGCAGCTTTGGGCACCAAACCCCTATGAACCAGTTCTTGCACATAACTGGTTAGCACCGAGGCAAAAGCTTTCACTACACTAGAGACGGTCTTAGGAAAACCAAACCTGAAAATAATCCAACATTCCAGTGCAACGGCAGATTAAATAATTGCTCAAGAAAATGCTTGCAAGGCCCGCTATTGGTATCACAAGGAATATTTTAGGAAACTGCTTTAAAAAAAAAAAGACAATTATGGATGAAAAATACCCACTTAGCATTTCTTTCCTACAGGGAGGAGCCTAGGCTCTCATTTGACTCATTTTTCTGATTACTATTCCACACCAGCCTTCTTAAACAATGTCATTCAAGGAATCTTACCTGCTGTGCTTTGTGTAAATTGCCTTTAAAATACTTTATCATGCCCAAAAAAAAAAAAAAGGTCAAAAATTGATTAAAAAAACACAATCTGTTTTCCCCCAGCAGGCTTAGTGCTATCGTTTTTCCTTTTTGCCCTGCCAGTTTCTTCTTCTGCCTCATTCATGGTTATACAGATAGCAAAACTGGAAAATGATCTGGGACAAAGTTAGGCCTAAATAAGCATTTCTTATGATGCATTATCCCAGTAACACTCGGCCCAGCAGCAAAATGCCCTCAGTGGGTCTCATCGCACGGCCAGAGGTCCGCACAAAAGCACAGATCGTTATGGTGGATTTGCCTCAACCTTTACAAAAAGTGGAGGGTGGAAGGAAAGAGTGCTCTGCATTTCTCGGGACAGGTCTTGTTGTGCCCAGTTTTAACAACGGGAACTTTGTGAGGTTGCATGGCCAGTTCCCACTCAACCATGTTGTGTTATAACCCATCACCAGTCCTAGACTAAAACGACAGATTAGGATTTGGGGCCCTACTGAAATTTGGCCCGGAAGGGACAGTGAGGGCTGAGTTTGGAACAGTCCATGGGGCACCTACTGAAGGAGAGAAGGACAGGGCTCAAGGCTTCAGCAGCTCATCTCTTCCTAATGGCATGGGGACCACCCAGCTCACACTTACCCCGTCACTCGTGGGGATGGACGGCCACCGTGCTGGGTTCCCATCCATGCACTGCCAGTTCCTATGCCTCAAAGGGTCCTCTGACCTGCATCTGGACCAGCATCAGCTGGGGGAGCCCTAAAATAACACCCTGCAAATTCAAATGGGAAGAGGGAAGGAGAGATTCTAATTACCTTCAAGGCAAATGGCCCTTTGATATCGAATTCCCAACCTCGCAGCAGCAGCCTGATGGTCTCTGAGGTTCGATGGGACACTGGAGGGGTTGGGGAGCAAGTCACTAAATGGTGGGTAGTGACCTAGCGTCGCTGCCAGTGGGTGGACGGGCTGGAGAGCTTCTTCTAACAGCGAGGCTGTGGGCCAGGTCTGGGGCTCCTCCGTGGAAGCGTGGAACGCTCCAGCGACACAGGCCAGCTTAGGAGCTCATGCATTTCAGAAACACACTAAATAAACAAGCAGACCAGGGGATCGGTAACCACTGCTCCTGTAGGAAATCCATGCAATGAAAAAGTCATCAGCCCTGCCTTTTTTTATCCATTCCTCTCATTCCTCAGATTGAATTTCTTTCCATGCCATGCTTTCCAACCCCTTAGCATCCCCCCCACTCCCCAAAATGTCTGTTTCCTCCAGAGCTGCAAAATTGGCCACCAGCAAGGAAGAAAAAGCTGATAAAAGATGATACACCACTCTCATTATTCCATAGTTTTCTCCTGATGGATTTAGAAAGGTCCCGAATGCAAAGAGAAATTAAATCAGCAGGTAGGAAGAAAGATGCAAAGTGAAATTCAAGATGCTGGAAAGCTGCTTTTCTCCGGAGGTCCTACTCTTCCCTCTGTCCGGAAGACAGGAAAGAGCAGGCTGTTCATGACAGAGCAGAGAAAACTTCTGGGGGTCTTTAGGGGGATCTCAATCAAAGAAATTATTTTCCCACAGACCAGAGCTGAGCAAACCTTAATGGCCTTTTCCTGATTGGAGAATAAATCACCTATTAATTTATGACCTGAAGTGTATATATAGAAAAACCTCCAAATGTTTTCCAGTTCTGCGAGTAGCGATGCTCTCCTCCTTTCTGTTTGGGTTTGGTTCTCGCCAGCTAATTCAGCTAATGGGCTAAATATTCCTCACGAAGCTGCCGGCTTCAAAAAGAAAAAAGCAGCTTAATTAAAAAAAAAGGCCAGCCATGTGTTTCCAGCATAGTATTATATGTGTATGCATAAAGACCCACATGTATTAGAGATAATGTTAAGTGTAAGCACATGGCGGGCTGGCGGAGAGGGCGTTTGCGTGGGGAAGCCAAGGGCCCATGTGCAGGTTATTACCCGGGGGGGGGGCATTCTGTACAGTGGGAGCAGAGGCAGCGCAGAGGGGCTGTTTGCGGGGGGAATAAGCACACACCTTCGCTGCCGGGACATCCCATTAACTGGACCTGTGCGGAATTGACAAATAGCTCCGGATCGCTTTGTTTATTTAAATGGAAGCCAGCGTCTAACAGCAATAAAGGCTAAATAATTCGCTGCTCCGGCTATCGAGGCGAGTGGGAACTCTGAAATATATAGGCTGCATTTAAAGAATGAACCCCACTGCGCCTTCGTTTGTATACACACACGCACTGTTTGGGCAGCCGGTATAAATCGTAAAATAAGATGACAATATTAGCATCATCCCTTGGCTTCCCCTCGCCGAAAGAAAACCGCAGAGGGAACACTGTTCAAGTATTTCCTTTATGCTCATAAGTTAATCAAGAAACATCAGGCAATAAGACAGCTTTATAGCTCTCCAGTATAATGGGATGCAGCTCGCAGACACTGAGTGATTTCACAGTTACCTTTCCAAAGTGTGGCAAACAGAACAACAAGAAAAAAATAAAAAGAAAAGAAGGAAAAAAAAATAACCCCAATCTAAACAGCGTTAGCTCCTGGCTCTCGAAGGCTGAAGTTGCAGGAGAAAATAATGTGTTTGTGCCTTCCGAGCCGGCCGCCTACGGACAGAAATAACAACAGTAACGAAGCCACGGAAAATCTTGAGCAATTTACGAGAGGATTGTGCTCAAAATATTAAGCGCCGCCACAAAAAAAAAATAAAATAATATATATATACAAAATTATGCGATCGCTGCTGCTTCGAAGTCAGGGCTCGATCCTGCCATGGGTGGGATCTTTTTTTTTCCGTGATGCCTTTGGCAGCCCCCCCTTCCCGTGTTGTTGCTACGTGTTATGGCCGAAATAAACTGTTTTCCCCCAAAAGGCTCCGTGGCCCCGGCTGTGGCGGGGGGGGGAGACGCAGCCCCCGGGGAGAACGAAGCCCCCCCCGGGCTGCTCGGTACCGGACACCATTCCCACCCCTCTCAGATTATCCCTCTTCCAGGCGGAAACTGTAACGCCCCTTACACCTCTGAGGCTGTAAAAGACAACGGTCGGGGGAGGGGAAAAAATACCCCAAATAAATCCACTTCTCCCTTCACACCTTCGCCACCCGGGCCCTTGGAAAGAGGGGGAAAAGGGAGCAACCTCCCACGGTCACCCATTTTAAAAAGCAAGTGGACCCCTCCCCGCATCCTCCCCCCCAGGTACCTTCCCAAAGTTCCCCCTTCAAACTATTCCATGAAATGACTTTCCGCCCTTCCCCTGCCCAGCATCTCTTTTGCTGCTTCCCCAGCCCTCCCTGTTTTGAGGCTTGGAAGCGATTCCCGAACCGATGCCTTTATCAAAGGAGAAGAGAGAGGGAGGGAGAGGGAACCGGGAGGTGTCACCCTCCAGGTCTCCAGCCCGGTGACACCTCCGAGCCCGGCTCCTCCCGGCAAACATCGCCGCCGCTTTTCGCTTTTCATCCGCCTTTCGCCCGCTCCACCGTTTACGAGCCAAACAAATTCACAGTTTACACCCAGTAAAACGCCGGCATCGCGCTTAATGGTTGCGGGAGAAAAGGCTCTTCGCAGGGATCCTCATAAAAGCCCTTTATTTAGTTTCGAGCATTTTCTTGTAATCAATAAAAGTTGGCCGTTATCTTCCCGGCGCATTTAGCCGGGAAGTTTATTGCCTGCCGGGCGGATTAAGGACGAGACAGGAGTGCACCATACAAGGAAGGGACTCCCGAATCCCTAGATCCCAGCCTCGGATGCATAAAATATAACCATCCATTACGTTGCCGATATCTGGAGCCAGCAAATATATACAGACCATAAATTGTCGCCGGCGGGGTGCGGGGCGGG
>VXBO01002264.1:424471-470602 GCA_013400135.1 Rhinoptilus africanus
CCCCCGCTACACCCCGCAAAGCCGGTGGTTGTAGGGTGGGCAGGAGCGTTTTAGCGGATGGCTGGGGGGTGGGTGGGTTTCTCGAGGTGCTCCCCCGGCAGCCGGGCCATCAAATGTGCCCACAAGGCCGAGCCATCCCCCCCGTCCTTCCCCATCCCAAATCCACCGGGATCCGCAGCTGGAGGCCGGCCGCAGGCGCGCGCCGCAAGGCTGGTTGGCCTTCCCTCAGCTGAGGGGGTCTGAAATGCCGAGGAGAAGCGCAGGCGCTGCGGCAGGAACTGCCCAAAACTCCCAGAGGATTAAGCGACTAAGCTGGTCAACTCCTCGGTGTTTCCTTCCTATTGTCCCGCGCCTTATTTCGTGGAATACCTGTGTCAGTAAGTAACCACTCATGTTGTGTCATGCCCTGAGCCTGAGCGAAAGGCGCCTCAAAACAGGCAGGATCCAGGTTTCCGTGCGGTAGGGCAGGATTTCAAGTGTCCGGCGGGTGCGTTTGCACTAGTGTTTGGAGTTTGGGCCAGGAGGGAATCACCTGATCCTCATCACCCGCAGCATCATGGCAAGGTCTCAGGGTGTGCAAGCGGGAATCCTTGGAGCGAGTTGAGCCCGCAGGACATGCTAAACTTACCCTGAAGCAAAACCCCTCTGAAATGCCTCTGTTGTAGTTGTTTGAAAACTCCATGGGTTTTTCTGCACGGGAGCAGCCCCAAGGATTGCCCGCATGCCGTGGCAGAGTAGGTCCCACTCGGAAGGTCCCACCGAGCAGGTCCATATGATACAGCAGATCAAAACCCAAGGCTCCAGGGCCAGGACACCAGCCACCGAGCTGGAGACCTGTTCTCACACTTGCACGTCTGCACTCTCTCTCTCTCTCTGTTTCTTTCAACCGCTGCCCTGATGAAATACATCAGGTTATTGAAGGTGACGCGGTTCGGCCTGGGCGGATTTTTGCGTTCTCCCAAAGGCTCTGCAGACCCCCAGTTCCCCTCAGGCAGAGGGGAAAACGCTGATTCCCCTGTGCCCTTGAGTGCCTGGCTTAGAGATACGGGATGTGGGAGGGCACCGCATCTCTCCACAGCCATGGGATGTGGAAAGGGACGAACTTTCCTTCCTTTTTTTTTTTTTTCCCCCCTTTTTTTCCCTTTTTTTTTTCACGAAAATTGCAGAAACATAAATCGTAAAGAAGGATCAGGGTAATAAATAGCAGTTGGAAAGAAGCACCTCACTGTAGTGCCGGGAAAGGAGTCTGCGTTCTGAGGAGCAGCAGGGTCAGGATGGTGCCTTCCTCGGGGGTTTCCTACGGGTTAGAGCAGGCAGATCCTGCCCACTGTGCTGGCTTTCCCAAAGCCCTTTTTTAGGCATCTGATGCTGTTCGGGGAGATGGGGACGGTAAGCCTGCAATGCTGTAAGGGTTTAAGCTGCTCGAAGTTGAAGTGCCAGTCTCCCACACTCGCTCCATCCCTGCCAGCCTCTTCCCATCCCCGTGGATGTCAAAGAAAATTAGAAGTAGAAAATTAACTCTGCCTGTAAGAGAAATTTTTTTGCTGTCAGAGTTCCCCAAACTTCTTTATCATGTGGCCAGCCAGGGTGAGGGAGCTGGGGGAAACACGCATTTGGGGACGGGGGGATGGCAGGATCGCATGACCCTCTTCTAGTCCGTTAATTTAAGTAGTCACTTGTTAATTCAAGTGCTGCCTCTTGGAGCTACTTCCTGCAGTCTGAAATGGGTCCTTCTCACATGGAAAGAGCCCAACTTTGCCTTCATTTCCATCGGCATCACTGATTTCGTAGATTACTCCACCTTTACACCGTGATCGGACCCTAATCTACTTGCAGAGGGAGTTACCACCCGGCTGGCTGTGATTTTCCAGGCCACACCACCAGAGAGGTCTGCAGAGAGCTGGTCTGCAATTAACCCCCCGGTAGCTGATTAAAGGCGAGGAGATGAACTGACCCCCTGCTCTATGAGAGAAGCACTTGGATGCACGCACCGGGTTTAGTTTGCACAGTGCGCGGCGACTGAAAACAAGCATCATCGCGTAAAACGAAGGCGATTCAACTCTCAGCGCACAAGGGTAGTTCCTAAATCTGACAGGAGGGTGTAATTATAGCCTTTTTTTGTCTGAGATGCAAAGGGGCAGCTCCTTAACTGACGTTGAGGACGAGCTCAGGATGCCCCAGTGCAAGCGATGTATTTAGGTGCAAGCACAGCTGGGAACCGAACAGGGAATTTCTTATACCCACAGCAGGTCATCACCCCCATGGTTTGGTCAGAGCAGCCCCATCTATTTCTACAAAACCAAGGCCCACTTTGGGCCCACTGCCCCTCCAGCAGCAGTACATTGAAGTCACTGCACAGAAAAGCCGTTCAATACCGAAGAAGGAAATACTAATAACTACCTAATAAAAGTTTTAGTAAGAAACAGTTTCCTCCTTCTTGCCAACAGCGGTCAAAAATGTGGGGAAGCTGGAAATAAAGCTATCAGAATGCAGCCGTATGAAAGGCAAAAAACCAACCCCTGAAGGAAGTCAAGTTTCTAGAACAAAATTACTCTGTAAAACTCATCTGGATTTGAGAACAGTTATGGTTTTTCTGCCAACCCTCCTTTCATGCTGTAAGTGGACTTAAACGCAGTAGGTACACATCAGCCCAGCTTTAAAACCAGCTCTTTCCTTGCTATTTGCATATATAAAATCACAGCAGAATAATGCCATCACGGCCCTTAAAAAAAAAGATCCCATTTTAACCCTTTTTGCCCAAGGGAGATGCTTCCTGGTGGATGCCGAATGGAAGTGCCAGTCAGGGAAGTTTTACAGTCCAATAACCGAGCACACCAAATTATACTGCATGTACACAGCACCCTCCGGACCTGCTTCCCTCACTGGAACTGGATCTGCCCTTAAATAAAGTCCAGCCATGGCGTCTCAGCTCCACGGGCGGCTCACTGCTTCCCTACGCCAGGCTCCACCAGGGTTTGGAAGACCCAGGTTCCCCTCCCTGCGAAAGAGCCGTGAGGGAGGGTGGGGAGATGCTCTCAGAGCTGAGGAGCCGGGGGGGATACGGTATCCCCTTCCCAGCTGCGGGTCTGGGATGCTGCCTACAGCAATAGCCGTTCCTCCGCGCCTCCGGCAAATGGAAACAAAAACAGAGGAGGTGCAGTCAGCGGAGCAACGCAGCACACAGGGGAAGCCATTTCCTACTGATACCTCTAACACATCATTTTCTATCGCAGGGCCTGGGATCTGGTTACCCTTATCTTAGCCAAAAGACTGTAGCGGTCATAAAACGTATTTTGCTTTTATTTCTTCTAGAAAACTTTATCATGAGATTTTGATTATCTGTCCTGCAGCAGTGAATTCCAAAGGTTCATTATCTCCCATGCCTGCATTCACTGTCCTTGGGTTTTTTTCCCTTCCAATTTCTCAGTAAGCTCCTTGCGGCATCCATTCACCCCAGAACTGCGAAATGGAGAGAAAAAAGGCAAGGCTGACCTGGTTTTCCTTTCATTTGTCACCGTGTCTAACCCATATGTTTACCCTTGCTCCCCCCCCCGATGTATAAACTCTTTTCCAAGCCAAGACATTCTCTTTTGCCCAGCTAAGCAATCCGTTTAATTTCGAGGCCACGCTGAACAGTAACACGAATCTCAACACGTTGCAAATCTCAGCCTAATTTTGCAGGGAATAACGACATCGAAGACGGTCTCATTACGGCGATCTTTCCCAAACGCTAACAGAGTAGCACCCTCTAGCGCAAGCTGACAATAAAATCCGCAAAAACAACCACCCTCCTGGGTCAAATTCACTCTTGGTGCATCGCCACTGCAGCCGCCGGGGATGAGCTCAGCCACAAGGCTTTTCCCTTCTGCGCTCCAAAGCTTTCCCAGGTTTCCTCCGCTAGGACCCTCACGGATGCTTTGGGCGCCCGTCGGATGCTGAATGTGTCCCAGGTCTCCATCAGACGCAGGCGGCAGCGTCGCCCGCAGGCAGGCAGCACAGGCTCGCCATCGTGCCGTGCACCCTCCATTCCTCTGGGATGTTGCTGCCCGAAAAAGCCTGGAAGTAAGGAATGCTCCTTGCCAGGATTCTGCCCTCACGCGTTGGGTGTTTTGAGACCTGCGAGCAGGATCCTACCCGGTTTGAAAGGACCAGGGGCAAAAAGGAGGGCGCTAAAGGGGTCGGCTGAGGCAGGGAGGGGGCCAAGGCTGGGGCTGGGTTGTGGGTACCAGGGCTGGGGTACGGCGGGGGGACGGGGACTGTCTCATGGAGAAAGGGCTGGTTTCTGGGAGAACTGGGGACCAACATGGTGTGAAAGCTGAGGGTGCTGCGGTGTTGTCTTACTTCTGGTGCGCTTTTTCTCTCATTACTAGCAATTCCCATAAGTTTCATTAGTTTTATTGTTGTTAAGAGGAAGGAAAAGAAAACGGCACCATTTTGGCAGACCCTGGGTAGGGTGGGGCGGGTGAGGGGGAGCCGGGTCATTCCTGCATGCCATCGGCCACGATGGGGAGGTGAGTTAATTGTGTCATGTCCCACGCAAAATCCCATTGCCCAAGCACACATCTAGGGGTTTTATGAAAGCGCAGGGCTCCCCTCTCCCGCTCTAAAAAATAACACCGAGCAAACGGCTACTCAAGATTTTGTGAAAGTTTTTAAAAAATCCCCAAATGCATCTGCTTAACCAGAGGTGGAAATTTTGTCTGAGGTTTCAAGGCTTGGCCTTCCTTTCGTTACGAGCTAGAAGGGAGCTGCGGGCACTTCAGGCAGGGAAGGAGAATAAATCCCTCAGGGTCAGACCCAGGCGATGCTGAGGTTTGGGAGCCAGCCTGTGCCCCCACAAACACTGAGTGGGGGGGCGAGCGTTCGCCCCGGGCACACGTGGCTCCTCCCGGGGTAAATACCGAAGCGGCGCAGAGGCTGCGAAGCCAAGAGCCCTGGGAAAAGCAGGCAAGGAGGCACCAGAGCTAATGGCACCAGAGCCATTTCACCTACCTCTAATGCTTCTGCTTTTTAATGTACCGGGCACATTTCGCATTCCAGCTGTGGCTTCAGCGTTACATGTAGGGAAATGTAGGGAATGATGCTTTCTTTCCTTGGGATAAAAAATGGCCGGGGCTGCCATTTGGGGTTTTTTTTGGGGGGAGTGCTATTTTTAGGTTGACGCCGAGGAGTTCCAGGGTGAGATTGGACCAGGCGGGCAAGGGGTTGGAGGTGGCCCGAAGCCATCCGGGCGCTCTCCGAACATGAGGCTGCGCTGGGGAGGAAGCAGGGGGGGGAACGGAGGGAGGTTGGACCCCGTCCCTCGCCCAGCCCAGGGCAGCCGCAGGGGGGACTCTGTGGGAAATAGGGCAGCAGAGCGTTGCCCCCGAGCCGTAGCGATGCTCTAATCTTCTGGAGCAGCCCTTCACCCCCATCCCCATTCCCTATCATCTCTGGGAGCCTCTGCACCGCGGCTGGATATGGCCCTGCTGGGCTGGGAAGGGGGATATCTTATGACAGCCACGAAAACCCGTAGGGTCAGGGAGAAGAAACGGCTCTCTACCTTCTCCATCTCCACACTGTATATTACTATTCTCTTCAAATGAAGCAAACATCATTATTTCCCATTAGGTGTTCCCGCTGCAAGAGTATTTCATTGAAAAATGGCTCTTTAATGCTAATGGGAATTATACTCCTAGCGTGATTTATATTAATAAGGCATGTGCAGTTCCTCAGTACATTCAGACCCAGATGGGAAATGGGATTTTTTTTTTTTTTTTCCCTTGTCCTTCCACACAACATCTGATGAAGTGCTCCAAGCATACAATTTAACAGGCTATTCTCCTCTGGCCTTACAGATGAAAAATAGTCCGTTGTGTCAACTCCTCAGATGCCTATTTTTACACCTTCTGTTTGTTCTTAGTTTGACGTTGTTAATCACGGTCCCACCAAAGGCCCATTGTTCAGCTCTTCAAGAAGAATGTTGTTATATTGACTGTTTGTGCGTCAGCCCAGCTCTCTCTGGAGCTGCACTTGGATGAAATTAGATAATTTCCATTAGGAGAACAGGCATTATTAGTCCCCAATGCCAAATTGAAAATAGAGCCAAGATTACTATTTCTGGCCGTGTTCACCTCAGGAAGGAACCTTCTCAGCTTTAATGGGATTTTGCTATTGTTGGTTGCCTTCTGTTTGACACCGGGCCAGCAGGGTTGAAAATTGTTTAGAAAGCTGCATGAAATATAATAGAGCCCAAGCCATTTGCTGCAGCACATTCCAGCGCGATGTTTATTTTGAAAAAAAAAAAAAAAAAAAAAGAGGAAAAAAATTATTGTCCTTGGCAAAAAAAAAAAAACCCCACTAACTCGACTCTCAGAACATATGCTTCTTGTTGCTGTTGTGCTTTCAAAACGTGCTGCCAGGATTGGCGCGTTACGTACAGAAGTGATAAATCTAATATTATTTGTAATGATCTACAGGACTTGTAGAAGCAGATTACCGGCACGGGCGGTGACTCAATGACAGAAAAACAAGGTGAGGGATGACACCAGGTCAGGTCCAAAGGAGAAAGTCAAGTCAAACGCTTGTCAGTAAAACGTGCGTCTTCATTCTGCCGCACGTGCGGCTCAGTTTTCCCATCTGTAAAATGGGTCCAAGCGCACATCTCTACCACACGAAGAGATGAGGAGGACAAGTGCTCCCCAGACTTTGCCTTTGTGGGTGCTGGGGGGGTCTTCTGAGCCAGACTCAGCCCCTCCATGGCCCTGGGTGCACAGCCCTGCCCGTCCCACCGCCTGCCTTCCCTGGGGTGGCCGGGCTCTGCTGCTGCTGGTGTGGTTTGGAGGGCAGCTCTCCTTTCTCCCCTTCATCGTGCCCCTCGCTGTCACCTCACCCAAACACCTCGCCTGCATCTCAGGATGCTAATCCTTGACATCCAGCGTGAGAGTGGGGATGGCGGGCTGAACTCTTGCTCAGCCCCGAATTCCCCACGGGTCTCTTTCTGCTCCACATAGTACTGTTTTGTTCTCTGAATGCCGTCTTAAAATAATTACTAACGAAAGCAGAGTTGACTTTGGAGCGAAAGTTTCCGGTTCCTTGGCATTTCCAATGTGTAAGCTATCTAAGGGTACTGAAATGCAGGACATTTTTTGGATGAGATCAGAATCCAAAAACATATTTTTCCTCCAAGCCCCTTCAGAGCCAGACCCACCTTTACCGCACTTTACCTCTTGTCTATTCAAGCCCGTAAGAAGCTGAGCAAATAGAACAGTTACCCATCTTTGGAAAAATAAATAGAGCAAGCAATCTTCAAAGCCTTCAGACGAGGATCCAGGCAACAATGTCGGCATTATCCCTGGGCAATAAACCAGAGCGCTCCTCTGTTTATATTAACCTAGTGTTTACTTCTATTTTAACCAACAAACATTGACTGATTGCAGTGCCTTGGCTCGAAACCATCCGCCAAATAATTAAAAATACAATTAGGCTAAAAGACAAAAAACCACAGTAGACGCCAGCTGACACGTTTCCTCCACACAAAGCTGCCACCCGCCTGCATGGAGGTGCTCCAACGCGGCCAGAGCAAAGCAGTGATTGCTCCCCCAAAAAACCAACACCCGAGCCCCTACCTAGACCCGGAGCATCGTCCTCCCCATCACCTGCCCCGGTGGAGGTTCTTGTGGAGCTGAGCTGGGGGGGGTTCAGGTCAAATTTGGCAGGTCCTGTTGGGGGACACAATCCTTTCCTGTACTTGCTTGTCTCCCAGACCAGCTATCCAGTGGCACTGGCAGTTCTTGGGAAGGTCAGGTCTGAAGTTGATCCCGGGCTGTCCTTGCTCAGAACATCCTTTGGCCTGACATGGGAGAGGCTTTGGGTAGGCTGTGGGAGAAGATGGTGCTCCTTCACTGTGAGGTTTGGCAGCCAGACTGCCCTGGGTGTTTTCCTCAGTCCCTTTCTCTCCCCAAAACCTCAAGCTGCAGGAGAGCACCGTGCCACCACACAGGTCACCCACTGGTTTTGCAGCCTAGTGGGAAACTGGTCCCAGTGTGACCTGTGGTGGAAAGTCACCCCCAGCAGCCTGCAGAGGCACGTGCGTCCTCCAAATCCCATCCTAACTGCCACCCCCGGCAGCTGCAGGCTGTAAGGCCCTTGGTATTTGGACACATCAGGGTGACGTTTATGGGTCTCAGATGGAAGTATCCAGACAACACTCAGGTCCCTGCTGTCCCCCCCTCCATAAACTCTGGAGCTGACTCAGTGAGCGAAGCTTTTAGAAAGTGTAGGTTAGACAGAAGATAATCTGTGTTTACGAGGCTGAGGGAGCTCATCTGCACCCTGGCTATCTCTTCACATAGAGCATTTGTCTTCTCACCGACCTTTTTATTTTTTTCTTCATGCTGTGAAATGTTCATTGTCTCCTGCTAAGGAAAGTTTGATAAGGATCTTGCTGAGAGTGGCTTTTAGGAAAACCCATTGCTCCGAAAAGGAACCAACCATTGTAGAGCCAGCACTTCAAAGTTATAGCAGTATCTTGTTTTTTTGTACCAAATAAATAAATAAAATGAAGATGAACAATGTGTTTCCATTTAAGGGGGAGTGTGGGAAAATCCAGGTCTCATCAGACTGGGAAGCGGAGTGGTATATGCTGACTAAGAGACTGGAAATAGCACGGCTGTCAATGGAAGTAATTCAGGGTTGAATAATCACGTCGAGCACTCAACATCAGATGGGAACCGTGGCCCCAAACCTGTTCATTTGAACCCGTCGGGATTCACATGAGAAAAGACGCGTTGGCTCTGCATGTCGCTTGTGGTTTCGCGGGGAAGCTCAGGGCTGGGCTTCCCCCGCTGCCGAGCAGGCAGGAGCACGCAGCCACCCAGACATCCACCACAGAGCTACGTTTCCAGCAGGGGAGGCCACGCAGGTTGCACGTGCTGTGTTATACTGTGACCGAAGACGGTGTCAGCTCTTGCAAAAACCCTCTCCTTGGCTTCAGACACCTCCGTGGGGGAGCTCACTGCCTCGCTGTTCAACCTAATCGTCCCCTCGGCACTTTTGTTTGCATTCGGGACCAAGGTCCTGGATTACAGAGGGTCTGCAGGTCGCTACCTTTGCTTCCACTACGGCATTTTCCACACTTCACCTGTGGCCAACACGTGCCCAGCCCCAGTCGGATGCCTCAGGTCTAAGAGAAGTTCAGGTTGTGTCCAGCATGACCCGTCATCAGGGTGGCAGTGATGATGGGACACCAGTCCTTGCCTGTTCCCTCTTCCTTGCGTTGGCCCCCCAAATGGTGGTGGGGGTGGCTCAGCTGCAGGCTTTGGGGACCTGTGCCATGGCCCCATCCTGCGCCACCAGCACCCCCAGTTCAGCCCAGCCATCAGGGATGGTCCAAGTGTCCCTCAATGTTTTCTTTCATGCATAATTACCCCTTTCTTTTTTTTTTTTTCTTTCCTTTGCTGTTGAGGAAGGGAGAAAAGAGCAGGAGAGATCCCATCCTTTGGTGCTGTGGGACTTGGTCCTGTTTTAATAATAATAACAACAAAATATTGAAAAGGAAAAAAAGAAAAAAAAAGAATTGCAGCGTATCAGCATGTTTTTAAGGTTGGTGGGAAAAAAAAGACCTTCTAGTCCCAGTGGTATCAGCGAGGAAAACGTCCATTGGGTTCTAGTTCTTAAAAAAAAACCAACAAAAACCATCTGAGTCACGCAGAAAGTGCTCGGCTTGGGTAAGGGGTGGTTACTGGAGCGCTCGGCGAGGGGGAGGGGAAACCAGCCCAGAGCCTCATCATGGCCTTAGGAAAATTAACACATCTGTGAAGCTGTGGTCCCTAAGGAGGAGGGTGCTGCTTGCCCAGGGGGAGAGGGAAGAAGAGGGAGAGGAGGAGGGCTGTTTCACTTCCATCTCACTCCAAACTTGCTAAATCCAGCTCTTCGTTTACCAAAGAGAAGAATTAGAAATCACACTCCACCTGGCAAGATAGTTTTTCCTCTAGTCATCAAAGGCTGGAAAACGGGTGTCTGTGCTGCAGGAATTTTTCTGAATAGGTGATGACAGTTACAACTCGATTCCTTTTTTCCAGTATTTTATGGAGATTCAAGCGAGTCCTCCAACCCATACCCACAAGGAAGCTCGCTTTCCAAAGGTGGGATCAGGCAGAGATGCTCTGTACCTGCGGGGAGAGGGTGCTGAGTACAAATACATCCACATGTACGTACACACGCGCGGGCAAAGGGCAGCACCGCACAGACGATTCACTCGGAGAATGGAGCCAGGGCGATGAAAGGGAAGGAATGGATTCAGGTATTTCACTCTTTTCCAGAAAGGAGCTTCTCTGAAGGTAGGGAAAACCAGAGAGACACAGCAGGGGAGGAGGGACCTGTCTGCGTTACTGGTTTGACTGGATTACAGGAGATCCCCGCTGTGGATTGCGTGCTGCTCTACTGCCGCTCCGCAGCGGCAGGCTCTGCTCTCCCTTCTCTGGCTGAAACGACGGTAATGCCAGGACTGATCTCTGCTCTTGGAGATGCTCTGGAGAAGCCACCCCCCACCTTGCTCCAGAGAGCTGGAAAACTCAAGTGGAGGGGCGAAAAGCAGCCCCCACCGCTGGGCTCCCTGCCCTGAGCCCAGGGCAGCCCGCCAGCTCCTTCCAGCCGGCATTCGTTTCTTCCCAGGGCATATTCCCGTGATTTAGGCTCAACCGTAACATTGCTTTCGGTTTGATGGTTAAATAAAAGTCCGTATTCCCCTGAAGTCGGATTAGGAGCTCATTCCTCGGGTTCAAGGCTTACTGCTGGTGCCTTAATCCACCCCCAGCTACAAGGGAGCAGGGATTTCTCTTGCTTCTTCACCAAAAACATCACATTTTTCAGGTTTTTTTCCAGTAAAACTGGAAAGTGTTCATGTTAAATGCTGCTGAAAGAGAAACCTTTAATTTGTATCAGCAGTTCCCAAGGACATGCGTTTTTCTCAAGAGTCCTATGGACAAGATACGTGAGTGAGCAAGATACAGGTTTTAATCACTATCCTTCAGCACAGCCAGGTAGAAGATGGGTTTTTTTGTGGCTTAAACGAAGGCCTTATTTCCAAAAGAAGTTGGTAAGAGTGGCTGCTGAACTAGAGACAACACAATGGGCTCCACCATTAAGGGTCTGGGTCCTCCAGCTTCCTGAAACAACAGACCTTTAGGGTGTGACACAATGAACAGCCCCCAAAGGAACCAGACAGAATCACAGCCCCCTTAAAAACAAACAAAAAAAAACCCCAAACGGGTGAGTTTTTGCCTGTCACCCACATGCAGGCCTACAAAGGTCCAGATCCAGCTCTACAAGCGCCAGAACAAACGCCACTAGAATTTCACGTTGGAGCCATCTCTCCAAACATGTTGCAAATCCCTTCGCAAAGAGAAACACTTCCTAATCCTTCTATTCATGACTGTCCCTCTAAATTTAAACACGCATTTAAAAAACAAATAGGGCATGGGTGATGATGTGTAGGAACAGCTTGCTGCTTCTTTTTTTTCTTTTTAATTTTTTTTTTTTTTAAATCAATAAAACAGCCTTAAAGAGGCCCCCTTGAACGAGTTCTCTTCATTTATTTTTCTTGGAAACTTCCAGTCTCCTTAACTCCTTTTAGACACACAAGAGGTGAATGATTAAGTTGAAACTATTATCTTTGCAGAGAACGTCTCTGCTGGCTGCCGGCCAAGCGGAGAGGAAAAGTGAAATGAAATAAACACGCTGGAGCTATTGTGTCCCCGACGGGTCCCCGCGGCGAGGTGCTGGGAAGCTTGGCGGAGCTGAAAGGAGGTCCCTGGGTGGGGACTGTTAATGAGGCAGGGCACATTCTGGGAGAACGTTTTTCTGGCCAGAAATAAGAGCGTATGAATAACTTAACGTGAGACAAAGTCCGCCCTCGTATAAGCAGGTGCCACTGGGAGCTGCAGCGCACTTGTGGCCACTCCTGCCAGCTGTGGCTGCCACCCTCATCCTGCCACAGACAAGCCATCAACCTCCTGTCCTCTGCCACCTCCCCAGGACAGGAAAGCAAACCCTCAGCCAGCAAAAAGGGCATGAAACAGACATGAGCTACCAATGTGCGCTCGCAGCCCATAAAGCCAACCCCACCCCGGGCTGCATCCCCAGCAGCGTGGCCAGCAGGGCGAGGGGGGGACTCTGCCCCTCTGCTCCGCTCTGGGGAGACCCCCCTGCAGGGCTGCCCCCNAAGAATTAAAGCCTTGTGCATAAAGAGATGAGCATCCTCAAGGCCCGACCCCTGGGGCTCCAGCAGTTGTGGTTACTGCTCTGAGCCTCCAAGGCTGGGGTGTAGCTCGAGGACAGCACCGAGGCACTGCTGCCCTGGCACCAAGGAAGCTCAGGGACACATCCAGTGGTCGGCGCAGGAAGACACGAGCTGTGGGGCTGCAGCTGCCTGGGGGGAGAGTTCACCGCCCCGGGGTCACCCGCTGGCACCAGACTGCTCGGGGAAGGGGCTGCGCCAAGGGGCCAGTGGTCAGCTGGACTGCTGGCCTTGACACGGGCACGGAAGGACATCAAATGTGACAGCTCTCTAGGCTTATCCTTGCAGAACTCCTGGGCAAGTGAGCATCTAGAAAGGTCACAAACACACTTAACTCTCCCACAGCTGCATCTGATTCAGCCAAAATTACATGACATCCTAAAAACGAGGCGATTTAAAAATCTATCGCTATTTCCAGACTTTAGACTACGTAATTAACTCATCTTCAAGAGAACTGTGAGGTGCAAAATACCCACTGACTTACTGTTCCAAAGGAATTACAAGCAGCGCTTCAATATCTTGCTCAGAACAGAGACATCAGTACGCTGGTGGATAAAGCAGTGGGATTCTCACGGGCACCTACAAAGGATGCACATATTGAAGCTGCTTGGAAAACTTGTTTTACTTGCTAACTTTGTTTGGAAAAGTGACTTTTAAGGTATTGCAAACTGTCCCTGGACCTGACTAAGTCAAGGAAAAGCTTGAAATGACCACCATAGGCTCATGCGTCTCACGTACCAGTCTTTGCTTTGGAATCACCCCATTGGATTACTTAAATAAATAAATAACAAAGAAGAAAAGAAAAAAAAGGCCAGAAGTAACATTTACGTCACAAGTCACATCTGCTCTTGTAATTACTTTCCTGTTGGCTGTTTTCGGTGGCGAAGGAAACCCGAGAGAACTGGTATCTAACAGTGGACTACAATTCACCTCCGTGAAATCTCAGGTTTTTCCAAAGGGAGGGGAAAAATGGTGATGCCCAGCTGATCCTCCACACGTTGCCATGAGGACAACAGAAAAATCAAATGCTTGGCTTTGAGACCGCATTTACAGATCGCTGTTCCCTTTTCTAAAGGAAAGCTTAGAAAAATCTCCCCTGCGGATTTCCTACATGCGTACGTAGCCCCCCCATGGCACGACGATGCCCAAGTCACCTGCCAGGCTGAGCTGCTGCAGGAGAGGAAAACTCAGGCGAACATAACGGCTTATTGAGGCTTAATCTTCAAGCCCCACGTAATCAAAAGACAGAGAGTCCGGCAGCAATAGCGGCCGTACTGCATGTGTACGGAACAATGGTGCGACAGCCAGGACCCACTGTTTAAGTGCAGGTCACTTAGAAAAGCGCAGAAACCCTGGCAGACGCCATAAAAAGGAGGGAATCAAAATTTAGCGTAGCACGAGTTGTTGCCAAAGAAAACACGCAACGCGCACAAATTGTCTGCAAGATGAGAACGGGTGGGTTTTCTGCCAGAGTGAAAATGGGGGATGACGCAAAGATCCTTTGTATCACAGGCTTTAGCGTGGATCAGCTAGTAGATAACTTCCTTGGCCTTCTCCAGAGCAGAAGGAACAAGAGGCAGCATCTGTTCGCTGCCTCACCAGAGACAGGATTTTCTTTGTTTGGATTTGAGACCGTGATAGGTAAACCCTGAAGCACTTCAGGGCTGAGGCACAGAAAATCCTTATCCCATTACTGCTGCTGCGTATCCTGGCGGTGGTATCATCTTTCCAGCCTGGATGCCCTCCTGGTGCTGCAGCAGCGTGTTTGGATACCAGATGCTCCGCGGAGACATCCCGAGCAGGGCCGAGCTCATCCTGGGCTTGCTCAGCCCCTTGCCTTGCTGCTGCCGCAGCAGTGATTTACCTCTGCACACAGGAAAAAGGTTTCTTTTCCTTCCCTGCACAGCGGGCACCACTCAAGTTTTATATTTTTAATTTTTTTGATGGTGTTTGATCCCAGCGGCGGTGGGCACCACGTCCCTCACAGGCTCCGCCTGCCAAGAGGAAGCTTTGGCTGCATCCCCGCGTCAGCTGTTGGGAGCGAGCGGCGGTGACTTTCCCAAGCAGATGGAAAAATGCTCTGCCAGGAACACTGGATCCAGACGTTCAGTGTGACTTTTAGCACCAAGCCTACGGGGACCGATTTCTGTGCTACGCCTGTCAAGCCCAGAGCGCCAGTCCCATTTAATTCATCTTCGTTTTCTTCCTTTTCTTAAAGCAAATCTAAAAATTATTCCAAAACTATAGTTTTAACAGACATACAATACATCAAACGTCTCGTAAGGGGAGAACGCTGCCGTTCCCCGAGCCAAACGCATTACCCTATTTCCTGGCCAAGGATGGTGACCATCAGGACAAGCATTACATTTCGGCTTTGCTTGGGCCTGAAGTCAGCGGCCGGCGAGAGGGTCTCCATCTGGAGTCATTTTATAGCACTAGAACGGTTCTCCTCCAGCGGCAGCCACCGCCTGCTAATATAAAAATACTTGGGAGAAAAAGCAATACATTTTATTAGGTTGGTAGGAGGAAAAAAGGAAAAAAAAAAGCTCTATTCAAGACTTCCATTAACTTTTATGTATATCTCCAAAGAGATTTATTTTTATAACAACGTTGAAGCAGAGAAATAAAACCCAAGTTTCTTGACACTCGCAATTAGGATTTCTCACCGGAGGCAAGTCCGGAGTGCCTGTGGCCAAGCCCTGCTCACCTTGGCCACAAGAAGAGCACCTCTGAAAGCCAGAGCCTGGCTGCGAGAGGAAGGGTGGCCCCGCGCCTGGCACTCAGGGGACCCGAGCTCATATTTTGGTGCTGCTGCGGGCTCCCCGCATGACCCTCTCCATATCACTGGTGTGTCCCAGAGATGTTCAGATCTGCTCCCGGAGTCCCATCAAGTGCTGAAGTAACCTGTCCCACTTCAGATCCTAGCCTGAGATAGTCAAAAGCCACCTTTTGCCTGAAAGCTTAGTATTTCTACCCAATTAATACAACGCATCCTCTCTTGACTTTACCAAGTCTCAGCATTCATGCCGCCCACCCGAACTTCAGCCCTTTCCAAAACCCACCGCGCTGCTGGCCTTCACTATCTCCCGTGGCGGGGAGCTCCTCGGTCTGAACACAGGTCGTATAAAAATACTTCCTCTGATCTGTTTTGAATTTGCCACCTTTTAATTTCATTGAATGCCCCTTTGTTCCAGTGTTATACGACACGGTCCCACCAATCTATTTTCTCTAGACTATTTATTATTTTCCTTCCCCTCTTAAAACCTAAAGCAAAGTTACAGAAGGAGAAAAGAGGAAGAAAAAAAAAAAAAGAGAGAAAAAAAAAGCTCCCCAGGAAATTGTTCTAATAAAAAAATGATTATACTTCACGGTGTGGCCTTGCTGCTCTCTGCAGCTGTTGCAAACAAAACCGGTGTGTGGTGTTGCACCGTCAGGATGGAGGCACCAGGTACGAGATGCACACGCGTGGTCCCGCGTGTCCCAGGCAGCCCCGCTGCGCTGGCACGGGGAGGGCAGACACCAGGGAGCCGAGAGACGGCGGCACTGGCCGAGGCTGCGCCCACGGGCACCAGCAGCATCCCCAGCACTGCCGCAACCACAGCCGGGAATGCATTTGTTTGGATTTGAGGCTGCGATAGGCAAAACCCGAGGCATTTCAGCATTGCAGCTCCTGCCTGGCTGCCCAAAAGTTCCTCCGCTACCCAAGCACATCCAGATGCTCGCGAGCTGTGCTCTCACCAACCCGATAGGAAACACGGCAAAAATATCACTTTAATGAGAAAAAGCCCCTCAGCTGGGAGCACCTTCCTAATGAGATTTCCAACACCAGCTGGGAAGCAGCCGGCCAGGGTGTTTGCAAGGCTGCCATGGCAGGCGGCTCCATCCCTGTGCAGCTCCGGGGATGGGCTTTACGCTGCGGCCACTGCAAGACGCGAAGCAGAAGGGCCCCCAGCTCCCTGCCCAAGTGCAGCCCCGTCCCACATTGTTTATGTTTTCAGCTGCATTTGTAAAGCACCCCTGATTCCCCTGTTGATATACTGCCTGGTGACTGCGCAGCTCCTACTGGGAAGGTCTAGGGAGCCTGCAGAAGCTGGGTGAGATGACGCAGGACACGGAGGAGCACTGGGACCAGACTAGGGATTGGCACAAGCAAGGCAATGCCACTGGTCCCTGCTGGGCTTTTACAGTCCAAGGAGATGGATGAACAGTATCTGCTCAGCTTTGGCAGCAGACACTTGTCCCTGGTCGCCCAGCCCCTCATTCACCTCGTGGCCAGCAGTGTGGCCATGAAATACTGAAATACTTGAAACAACAGCTACACCTTTCAGCAGTAAGCCAAGGGAGAGCACTGACATTTTTTTTAAGTAGCCCTGATGTAAACAGGGCTGTTCGCTTCTTGTTTCAGGCTGGCGGCAGACTCAGACTTGTGACAACATGCTGATTTATACTGGGATCACCACGTTCTTTCCCCACCACAAAAGCCCAGTCCCTTTTCCTCTTCTGCCTCCTTTTAAACAAGTGGAACAATAAAAGCTCAAATTCTGCAGCACGGCTTCTGCAGCCATTTCACAGGGGACCCCTTCCAGCAATTCAACCAGCTGCATCCTCCCCTCACGCAAAGGCCCTCAAATTCCCGAGCAAGACGACGACCTTGTGCCATGGGGGCTTGGTGTTCCCTGAGGAACAGCCCAGGCCTTTGCAGTGCTGGTGCCGGCCTCGGAGCACCAACCACCACCAGCTCTTGGCACCGGATCTAGGGCTGTTTGTAATCACAACCCTTCTCCCAGCGAGCTGGCAAGCGACTCCCGTGGAGGGATGCTGGGGCGCAGAAGCCGCAGCTCTTCATCCATCCCTGGCTGCAGCAGAAGGAGCAGGGCTGGCCCTTCGGGGCTCACCCAGACACACCAGCTCACCCTTCCTCCTCCCTGCAACAAGAGGGGTCCAGCCTTGGCCCCTCATCCAGGCTGACAACATTGACATTTCCTAAAGGCTCTAAGCAGCCTTGAAGGGCTCAGAGCAAAGCAGGCAAGGAGCAAGCGTGGTGCGACCAGCCCGTTCAGGCACTTGTAAATGAGGAGGAAAAAACCTCTCAGCTGTCTCAGCTGTCCCCCGAAGCGGAGACAAAGCTCCCTTTGCTGGAATGGCAGGCACGTGTCTTTTCTGAGAGAAGGGGATCTGCCTCCTCCTTGCTCTGCTTCCAGCAACCCAGGTCCCACAGGCCACGCCGCGCATGAGAAGAGCACGCGTTCTGCTGGGCAGGATGACACAAGTTTAAAGGAGGACAATTCTGCAACTGGTTGTTTTACGTCTCTGCAGTTCCTGCTCCCAGTGCCAAGGAGAAGCTCCACGTACCATCAGCAATTTGCCCGACTCCAGAAGGATACCAGATTCTAGGTACAATGAGCCAATCTCCCTGGCTCTCCAATTAAGTCAAAGTTGATTTGGGGATGGGGGGGTGCTGCCTGCCCCCCTGCCCAGGGCAGGCAGGCCGGGGAAGCAGGCAGGAGGCTCAGCTGGGAGCGGGGCTCCCCACACCATCCGCTGTCTCCGACTGCCATCTACCCGGCGGCGCCAGACGTACAGCGTGCGGCTCCCGGAGACACCGGCCCCATCCCATCCCTCGGCAAAGCAATGCTGTAGATTGGGGGGGGAACAACAAAAAAACCCAAAGAAATGCACCCAGCCCTTAGGGACATACCCTCTTCGGTTTCTCAAGACTCACGCCACAATGCCCCCAGTAAGGAAAATGTACCATTGCAAATGTTTATAACATCTGATTTAATGTTATGCAGCTTCTCCCAGCCATAAACCAGAACAAATACTCCCAAGATTTATTACATCCTTTCCTCCAGGGCCTTAAGCAATTGTACTTGATTAATTCAGCAGTTAAACAGCACCAAGCAGAGGCATGATAATTTTGCATCCAGGATTCCTAAGACACATACTGTTTTCCGCAAGGATTTAGGGTCTAAAACCAGAAAAATGAATCTCTAAATATGCTCTTACCCATTTGCACGGGTTAACAACATGCACCGGAGGTTTTCTCCTTGCAGAGAGATGCTAAGCTAAATTTCCTCTTGCTCCCTGACATTAAAAATTCCTCATCACTTTCTTGTAGCAGTAAACACCTTTTCCTCAGCTTACATCCTGGTTAGGGCAAGTATTCTCACTGCAGCATCATTTTAAACGACAGAAACCCTTCTTCAGTACCACTGTTCACACGAGCGAGACCTTCTGGTGCATTTCTCCTGTAAACATCTCTTCGGTGAGCTCAACACCTCCTGCGAGCAGAGCGAAGCAGCTCCCCTTTGCCCCAACCTTACGCACAAACACCCAGATTTGCCTCGATTCTGCTTGCTTGCAAATCTATGAAAGAGTTTTGGAAGTTCATTATTTCCTTCCTCCGCACGAACTCCTTCACAGCAAAGCCTCCACGAGGAGAGGCTCCATTGCATTGGTAGCACGCTGGTGACCAAGAGTTTCCTACACATTTCCTCAGGACCTCTCAGAGCAGGTCCATCCACATGACAAGGGCTCTTCAAACGCTATCCAGAAAACACAAAGGGGGAGCTGGAAGAAAGCAGGTAGCCCTTTCTGTTTCATAGCTTCTTCCAGGGTCCCATTCTTCCCCACGAGAGATCTGTGTGCCTGAGGAAGGGTGTACGCTGAGGAAGAACGCAAACCTGCCTTTTGCTTATAGCTAATGAATTTATGGAAGCAGAACCAGAAAGGAGCACTTGTGGACAGCTTATTGGCTTTGAAGAGCTAGAGCAACTGAAAATAGCGAGCCTACTTTATATCATCACTGCAGTGAGCAGGGGGTACGGAATAGGGTGTACTTCAGTTAACTACAATGCACAGAATTTATTGCAAATTAAACTGTTGACTGTACAAGGCAACTTGCAAGTACTGTCACACTCACAGGGGTTTTTTTACTGTTGATTTTTCAAGTATTAAAAAAAACATCAAAATAATATTAATTGAATGCTCCCTGTGCCCTTCCATGTCCTGAAAGCCATTTACACATCTTCAAGTAATTGAGAAAAACGACCTAGATTGTTTGCATCCGATGGGTCATTACTGTTCTACAATACCCGCTGGAAAAGGCATGTTAACAGCGGTTTGACAATAATGTATTTGAAGCTACACAAAAAAATTGCGGAGTGTATAGACTAGTGCTCCAATTGATTTGAAATATGGTGTAGCATTTGTCTTGGCTGCATTAACAAGGTCTGTTTTACCAATACATTTGTATTTATGATGACTAAGGGCAGATTATACTTGTTAAAATTTGTCCTCCTGACATGAAAACACCACTTTGTCATTAATACATTTTGTAGTATAAACTATGATGTCAGGTCAATGTAAAGGGTAAAAACTTTCCTAAAGTATGTACACATCATTTTTTTTTAAAGCTATTGAGCCTAATGGAATAACAAAGGTCACAATAACAAACCATTACAGCTTTGGTCTTGGCAACTATGTCCACAGAAGAATCCTCCAAGAAACAATCATCATTTCTCCTATGTTATGGCATTAGGACGACAGGAATGGTTCACAAATGAGTCATGTGAGCCCAGAAACGCAGTAGCTATGTGAAAGCTGAGCAATCCATTATTCATTTGTTTACTGAGAGCCTTCTCAGCTGACATTAACCAGAACTTCTTAAAAAGAAGAACTTTACAGCTGTCCTTGGCTGTCCCATGAGGCTGTGCTCAGAGCCTGAAAAGATTGCTTAATTTCTCTGTAAGTAATCTGGTATTTTTATTGAAATAAACAACAACATATGGACTAATTAACTGGGTTCAACCCAAGACCCAGCAGGTGTCAAAATAGCAAAGACCCAGGGCTGGGGTGATGATGAGATGGGAGACCAGGGCAGGGAAAAGGATGTTCAAGCAACTAAAATCTAGCTCTTGCTCAAAATTCAGCCCATGAAATCCCCAGTAAGCCTCCCTGTATATGGCTTACTCAGGATACAGATACACATTTTGGTCACATTAATACACGTAATTAATCTGCTCTGATTAAATTACATTTTTCTCATTTTGCAGTGGTTGTTTACCCTAGACCCTAACAAAGTTGTTAACACTGAAAGCTTTTTCAACCACAAATGAGTAAGATTTAAAGAGGTTTAAATATCACACCTTCAGGTCTCTTCAATCTGTGCTCTTCTTGCCTTTTTTGGTTCGAAAGAAGCATCCAAACCAGGGAAAACTGCCATACAACAGGAACTGAGAAAATCTGGACATAAACACAGTATAACCAAGTGCAAAGCAAGCACATAAAAAGAGCTGCTCTGAGTAGAGCTAAGATTTTTTTTTATTATAATTTAAAGTGTTTCCTCTACATGATAAAGCTGATGAGGAACACTAAAGCTTAGGATAAATGCAGACAGCAGAAAAATACTTTACATGGGACTCCACCAAATTGCAACTGAACTCCATTAATATTTCTAGATGAAATAAACCCAAGAAAACCCTAAAATAGTAAAGCCTTTTATGCTGACATTCTTCTTGTGTTCAGGCTAGATTCTCACAATGCCATCTGTGATAGCCAAAAAGAAGTGATTATGGAGTTAGAGATTTTGATTTTGATTTTTCAAAACTGACAGCAAATAATTTTTTGATACTTAATGCTGATCAATCAGCCTCAGTTTATTTTTGTTTTCTTTTTCAGACCAAATCCAAAAAAATGTCTGCATACTTTAGGGCGTATTTCACCCTTTACACTGACTTGCATCTACTTCTAGAAATAAGGACAGTACAAACTACACTGTTTACACAGCGTAACTTTGAAAAGCTTGTTCTATTTCTAGGTTTGTAGTAAGAATTCAGGTTCTGAGAAGAAGAGAGTCCAGCAGGACTGGAGCGGTGGTGTGGCACCCACTGAAAAAAAGAAGAATCATGCTTTTTGTAGGCTTTTTAAACACTTCTAAAAAGGCTTTACCTACCCACTCTGAGCATGTTGCTTGAACCCACTGATGAACCCACTCCATCACTGATAAAAACAACCAAATAAAACCAGCAAACCCTAGCGCTTACTGGAAGAGCAGCTGGGGTTGCTGGAGTGCCTTGCAAACCAGGGAAAGGCTTGGAGGGGACGCAGGAGACCTACTTTTACTTCTTCCCCTGGTTATGCCTATTGATACTGGCATTTCAGACAGTTTATTGCTAAGCACAGCTCCACCTTCCTACTTTGAGGAAAGCGAGTATCAACCCACCCATGTCAGAGATAAAACGCAGGAGGGCTCAGGAAGGCCACGCAGGGCCACTTTGGGCAGAGCTAGGAACAGAATCCCTGTCTAAACAAAAGCCTCATCCCTTTCGCTCCACTGCTCTCCCCTAAGTGATTATGCGGGTTTTAGAAGATATAGACTGCCTGTAGGTAAAATCCCACCTGTCTCCTTTCACTAACAGACAAATGAAGAGATAATCATTGACAAAAAAAGTGAACGAGACTATCAGCTCTTCTGCATTAGCCACCAGAAAGAGGAAATTCAGGAGAACAGGGAAATCCTGATTCCCATCATGAAGCTACAGCCAGGAAATAGATGGATAAAATGCACATCACCACCCTTCCAACACATTTATCTCTATTAGCATGAGCTACTTCTCAAGATACTTAGCCAGCTAATATAGAAGTCTGTGCAGAAGGAATCTAGTCACTGTTGCTTTGGATAGACATACCTGGAAAAGCAATCACCTCCTCTTTTAAGTGTGTGACTCACCTGAGAAATGTGGTTTGGTTTGGGGGCTTTTTTGGGTGGCTGCAGACATGAGGCGTACAAAACACATACAGCAGAAAGACCAGGAGCTGATCAGAATGAAAACCCGTAACATGAAGTCATGTATACCTAGACTACTTTGAAAAAAATTATATCTGAATTAAACTTTTTAGCATCTCAATTTATTTGAAATGCTAAAAATTAAATTTAAAATAAATAATTTAAATTAAAATTTAAAATAAATAATTTAATATAAATTAAATTTAATTTATATTCAATTTATTTATACATGAAACACACTGTAAATATACACATTTACTGGACATGAATTTGCACAAGGTCTGACCTGCTTATTCAAACCACAGAAGGAAGCAGTCATGAGTAAAAAGTGAGAGCTATCACTCACAAAAGGTTGAACCTTCTCCAGGTCACATATCCTTGAAAAGAGTCTCCACTTTTTGAATATCTGAATTACAGTCCCGTATGTAACAGAAAGCATACTATTTTATGCAGATAGGTGGGAAAAAAAAATCAATCTATATATTCATTTTCAATAGTAATAATGACTGGATGATATTATTTCTAATATAATTCTAACAAGTTAATGGAACCAAATAATGCTACACTGATGTAGCTACACTAGCACAAAGTTGAAATTGCTGCCTTCACTTTCTTTTCCTAAAAAGGCTGACTTGGGGTAATGTACATGAAATCATCTTTTGATTTATTTTACCTTCCCATATCCCTTTTTATCCCAGATGATTAAACCTCTCCAGTGCTCCGGTCAGGCTCTTTTCCAGCAGCCCCGTGTGAGAAAGGGCTGACTATGCCTGGCACATCAGCGATACAGCAGTAGACAAGGGCAGCCCCAACATAGTCTTAATTTCTGGAAGCCGGCACTGATGCCCAACATCTGCTGCCACGCTGGGTGCTGGTTCTCGCTTTGGGAGATCCTACGTCTGCAGCCTCAGCAGACTTTCTCTGAACTTTCTTTCCCTGAACAGTTTCCAGCCTCTTTTTTGATAAAAGCTGCTCCTTTCAGAATCACTAGATTTCAACGGCTGACACAGCATTTCTTGTTTAAACATCCCGTTGCCAGATCACCTGCCTTTTCCCTCCTTTCTCCTGCCCACGGTTGGGCTCACAGATAGAGCCACATTTGTTGCTTTAGGGTCTTACAAAGAGGCAGCGACGGGCCAGCTGCGAGAGGGCTCATCTCTGGTGGCTTTGGCAGTGTTAGGTTAATGGTTGGACTCGATGATCTTAAAGGTCCCTTCCGACTTAGACAACTCTATGATTCTGTCTCAGGGCTTGCCCAGAGGCACAGCAAGCTCCAGCTCTCCAGGCCCTGCCCAGGGATCCGTTGGGCACCGCTGAGAGGGCAGCAGAGCCCGGTGCTGCGGCACTTGCTCTCTGCCACTGTAGCACCCGCCAGAGTATCTGCCCCTTTAGGAAAAGCAGGTGAAAGCAAGGTCTTGTGGAAGTCAGTGGGAACCCGAGCAGGAATTATCCACCACCAGGTACGGTAACGCGCGGCAGTTATTAGGAAAGAGAGCAAGGGCAAGGACCAACCATATGAGCACCAGTGGGTAAAGATGAAGTAAAACAATGACAGATTAGTGTAGGGAGAGGAGACAGGTGGTGAGGAAAGCAAATGAATAAATACAGGTAGCGATGCTCATGACGAAATGACTCATCACAGCCATTTTACAACATTCCTTCTGCTTGACGGTATTTTTTCAGGACATTGTCCAAGCTATAATGGCACAGAAAAGACAGCAAAGCCGCGTTCTAGTTACACTGCTCTGCCAGAAAGAGTACAGTAAACAAGAACTGCCTTCCTTGTCATATTCCTTCTGCCTCATTACTCTGCTGATCACATAAAACATATGGTCTAAAATATTCTTCATACTCATTTCAGGACTACTGTTCTACTAGCTGTAAAGAAAACCTGAAGGTCGAACATCAATATACCAGTTGGTGACATGAAAGGAAAGAATAAATAAAGTTTGGCAAGTCATAACACCCGTACAAGGATAATATTTCCAGAGGTCTACGCAATGCAAAGCCCAAATCAGAAGGGAATATGGTAGTTATTTCAGAAAACAAATACTGTCAGATAGCTGAAAGGGTATTCCCTTGCTCAGTTTGTAAGAGGGAGCCTGAATTCCTCCCACCCAACACCACATACCAGGCTACCTTTGCTTTCTTCACAGTTAGGAGAAAGACAGAGGCATCTCTCGAGGGTGGTTTGGCCTCACTAACTCCACACTCCTCTGCTGGACCCTGCAGCCAGGTGAGAAGTTTTCAAGAAGGAATCTCCACACTGAAATGCATCTCCAAGCAGACGATGCTGTAAAGAAAGACCAGTGAAACCAGCCTTTTAAGATGATTCAGAGAAGGATCATCTAAGTTGTGCCTCAAGTACCAGTAAAAGTCAAACTCACCCTGAGAAAAGCAGAAACACTGTTTCTAAAGCACAGTTTTTAGCTGGCACTTCTCTTCCCCCAGCAACAAAAGAGGGCTAAATATATTGCAGTATAATGTGTTTGCAAGGCCTGTTTGTGGATATGCAAAGCACTGCTTTCTCTCCTAGCTCATCATTAGAAACCCTTCATTCAGTACTAAAAGAGCTGGGCACTTTCTGGATTCACAAGGAGCAGAGAGGTATATCTGGGAGAATTTGGAAGGCTACAGGTTGCCTAGTATGCCCGGCATCTTTCACCAGTATACGAGTGAACCGAAATGCTGTAGAATAAGGAAAGCACATAAAATCTTCACCTTTTAAAGGCCTGATGCTCTTGCTGTTGGAAACAATGGCAAAACTTCCACTGATACCCAGGGCAGGCAATTCAACAGTAAAACAACCAGTGGCATCCTTGTGGACACACCACAAGCAGCACATGGGACAGGGAGGTCTCTCCCAAGATCCCAGCCAAAAGAGTTGCATTTCCAGCAATACCAAAACACCAAAAGAATAAGGGGAGCAAAGCTCCCTGAAACCTTCGGCCAAGGGTGATCTGAGCTCCAGTAATAACAACAGAGCCCTGACAGGTGAGCAACAGCAACTCTATTCAAATGTGGCTTTAAAGTGTATTTATACATTATCAGTGATTTAAGATCTTAACTTTTGTATTTATTTAAAAAGCAGCAGCACTGTCAAACAGCTGACAATAACAGTAAAATGCAGCTTTACTTCTTGAACATCTGGAAAAGGATAGGGGTAGGAGAATAGTTTGCTGACAACTGGAGAGCTAGCACAGATTTAGGATCCAGGGTTGCCAAATGCAAAGTCTCTCCAGGCAAGAGTGAGGGATCCTCAGCTGGATCTGTCTTCCAGGATGCAGCAAAGGACATCAGTCCCTCAAATTAATGATTCCCTTTCCTGGAAACCTACACTTTGTTATATTTATGGGAGCTTAAAGTTCATGCACAGTACTAAGACAGGCTAGAGAGCTCATGCCGAATTCTTTTATCTGGGAGAAGTTTATGAGTTTTGTAAGATGGTCGAAAATGGCAGAGTTCAGTTTCTTTAGTTGTTTTGCACTGAAGTCCCTTATAGACAGAGCTCTCATTTACCCACACAGGTGTCCTAATAAGCAGGTACACAGCAGCAGACGGCATAGAGATTTCTTGGATGTGGCCTTCAGCTGGAACAGGTCTCACAGCAAAAGTGCTACATTTCCAGTGCTGCATTTTTGTATATACATAACATGGTAACAAAAACAGAGATGCTCCTGTGTGGAAAGTTGATCAGGCTAAACAGGTCACACAAAAAAATCCCAGAGCTCTGAAGAAGAAACAGCACAAATCGCTGCAATATTGTTCAACAAAAGCATCTTGAAGAAAGGAGAAAGGCAAAGATCATCTGTAGCACACCGAGATCTCAAGTCATAGAATCGTAGAATTGTCTAGGTTGAAAGGGACCTTTCAAATCATTAAGTCCGACCACCAAAGACATATCCTACTCACCTTATGTAGGTGAAGTGATTCTTCAGTTTCAGATCTCACTCTCGGAGATGCTGGATGTATGTCTTGTTAGGGCTTACAAACCCTTAACAGTTCAAAGAAGATAACTAAAAATGCCAGTGATCAAGGCTGCGTGTATCCAGATGAAGAGCTACTGAAATGTGGAACATGTCAGGAACCACAAAAAGAACACAAATAAGGAATGAGTCACTCCAAAAGCAATTTCCAGTGGAAACTGAGGGTGAAAATGTACCATATTGTGCTGTGAGTTTTGACAAGTATAAATGAAAACTGAAGTAAAACCACACAGGTTTGTTGTGCTCTCCGGATATGCAACCCA
The DNA here is from genome assembly GCA_013400135.1 of Rhinoptilus africanus. Classification (NCBI taxonomy): domain Eukaryota; kingdom Metazoa; phylum Chordata; class Aves; order Charadriiformes; family Glareolidae; genus Rhinoptilus; species Rhinoptilus africanus. The sequence continues at coordinate 450,785 of VXBO01002264.1, forward strand.
TATGCCCTGGCTTGTTTTGTTTGTTTGCTTGTTTTGTTTTTCCAGAAAGTGCAAGGAGATTTCAATAACAATCTAAATCACTTTTAGCCTGTTTATTCTTTGTACAGAGTTTTTCTATCCAAAGTTATTTATCCCAGCATAGGCAGGAATTAGCATCTGTTTTTAATGACTTAAAATGCTAGATCTATCATGTAAGTGGCTGAACCCATAAGCTATGACATTTTAAACACCTTTCCGGGCCCTGCCCACTGTGCTATACCTACGCATACATTTTACTTACATCCCCTAAAGACCACTTCTGTTTCGGAGAGCACATCAGCACAGCCTCCCATGTTTTTATTAGCAGGGAAAAGGGAGGTCATAACAGGTCCATGCTGCCAACACCCCTGGGAAAGGACATCCCTACCATAGGTGCTGCACTTGCACACGTGGAAAGAATTTACACACTAAAGTAGCAATTAAAAAAAACCCAAAACAAGTGGGTGGAAAGGATTGTGATAAATCCTCCAATTTAATCCCCGTCCTAAGGCAGAATCCACTACCGTGTTACTTCTGGGCAAGGTTTGTCCAACTAGTCCTTAAAGATCTCCAATAGCAAAGCCTCTCCTGATGCCTGCACAATCCAGCCCAGCTTCTCCCCCTCTTTGCCACTCAGGTTTTCCTAATGCCTAACCTGGATGAGCTCTGCTGCTCAGTTACCCACAAACTGAGGGCTGCCATAGAAATGGGTCTGCTTAAATCCTGTCTCTTTATAAGGCCAGACTGCTTGGGCTGCAGTAAAGTTAGGAAGACAGAGTGCCTCGCAGAGAAGCCATTCCTGTTCCAGCAGACAGCATTAAATCCTGGATGAGCCTTTTGCCCTCCTCCACAAAGGAACAAAATGCAATTTTCCCTCTATTGCAGAGAAGCTGTGGAACAGCCCTGGCTACCTGCAATGACAACACACCGCTATCGCCAACCTTCGCTTCAGAAAAGGAGACAACTAAAACCCACACCTCAAGGGAAGTGGACCTAAGGATGTCTCTACCCCACAAAACCAAGCACAAGACAAAAATACCCCCTGGAGCACCAAAGAAGCTTCTTACAGCACAGCTAGGTATGGAGCAAAGGTAATCCTCAGCAGGACTCATGTGCTACTTCCATTCTGGACTCAACCTAGCAAAGCCCTGGCCACCAGCCTTCACCCACTGCTACCTTGGAGTCCCTTGGCCAGCACCACCACGGGGCTTCTAAACCCAGGAATCGTGCAGCCTGCCTGCCGGCATGCTGGAGGCTCCTGGATGCTGCAGGCTCACCGTGCATGCCCTGCGCGACACACGTGGGCTCCTGCTGCTCTCTGAGAAGCCCCGGCAGCCCTCCAGGAGCCACCACTTTCTGGCTGCGAAACGCTGGCAGAAGCCGACCGTCATTATCAGAGCATTTCACCTCTCCTGTTTCACTCTGCTCCTCTCTGAGGGAGAGAGGATGATTACCTGTTCCCCTTGGGGTCTGTAAGCAGCCCAAAGCCTGCCAGGTGCTGAATTAACACACCTGAGGTGCTGCAAGCCCTTCACGGGGCGGCCACCGGAGTATTTTACAGGTGACTCCTGGCTCCAATTCAGAAGTGGTTTCCTGCTCCGCCAGTTGGCTGCAGTCACAACACTCAACAAGGCTTTCACGAACTTTTTACCACCAAGATAAAAACCAAGAGAGACTGGCGATCCTCAGTGCCCTCCACCACCTCCATTGCAGGCAGCTGGCACAGCACCCGCCGGGCAGCAACGTGAAGCAGGCTGGTGTCCAGGTCTGAGCTGCAGCATCCCAGTGCTCAGAGGAGAGATTTCCCCAGTGCTCTTCCAAAATGTAGTGGAAGTGCACCTTTTTTCTTTCTGCAACACATGAAGAAACACTTTTTTCCCCCATTTGTTCTCATCCATCAAAGGGATGATAAAAGAATGATGTTAAAAATACTGAACTTCTGGCCAAAAGGAAGGCATATTGAGAAGGAAAACCAATTCCAAGAAGCCATGTTCTGGAAAACATTTGCCACCTCTCCCGCCTTGCCAGTACTGCACACTCCAGGTACACCGCCATCACAGCACCCTCGCTCAGGGTGCGCTGCCCATGTGATCACAGATAGCTTCTTGGTTATTTCAACTATTCACATTTCAATTCAGCAACTGTAAGTTATTACAGACAAATCCTGCCCTGACTTTAGAAAAGACTCCCTCAAAGAACTGCTTTGTTGAGTGAAGCACCGTTTCTGCGATGTCTCTTATGCCTGCCTTGAAAGACACTCCCAGAGATTTCCTTCCTAAGTGATTGTTTTCCCACTTATTCAGTCCCGGTTGCAGAATCTGCGAGGGTGCCTAACATAGTTATTCCTTCTCAGAGACTGACAGCGTGCACAGCATTCTCAAGAAGAGGACCTGTGTGACACCTTTGTGTGCTTATTGTCACTCTTGTGTTCCTGCCTGGCTTGGGCTTGTCCCACACAATTGATGGAAGACTCCCTAAAGCACAGGCTGCTCTTCAGCCACGCCACCAGCAGGGACTGGTTTCAGTCACAGATGCAACCAAAACAAAAATCACCAGGCACAAAACTTCATTTGGGACAGGTTAGAAGAGAGAATCCCAGTCACTTATTTATTTCTCAGCCCTGATGATTGCCAAGACTTTAATTTTAATATGGGGCGAAGATTGAAAGCAGAGAAGCAGAACTCCTAACAACAGTGGGATTAGACATAAATGCATTCACTCTAACCCAATAAGCCTGGGACGTCCTATATCCCAAATTGATTTTGCATCCTTCTTCCTCAGTATATCATCTTTAAGAGGTAGATACTTGGCACACATCTACGGAAAAGCTTGGCAATACATTAATCAAAAGCTTCTGCAACAGTAGAGGCACAGTCCACATGTAGGTCAGCGTATCACACTGGAAAACCCCGCATGTCCCAGCACAGCACACCGAAGAGATCACTTGCTAAAGACAGTCTAGTGAAAGATTTACTGAAGTTGCAAAACCAAGATAAGCACCATCACTCTCCAGATAAGGCCAGCAGACAGCCTTCAGCAGAGGGCACCTCCCAGCCATGGCGAAAGCTAAAGCAGACTACACCCACAAATGATCACTGATACACACACCAGGCTCCTTTCCAGTTCCACTGGATGCCTCAGGGGATGCCACCTGATGCCATCCAGAATGCAGAGGCACACAAGTTGGAGCTGCCGTCTGCCTCTGCAACACAGGGGGAGGCTGCAGGGTCAGTTCCCCACCTCCCTGCAGATGCTGCTGGTAAAAGTTGGCAGAAACTCCATCTCACTTCAGCCTTTCAGACACCAGTCAGCATTTATGACCATGCACTGGTCTCTTTTGGAACCTGCTGAGCATGCTGGGGTAAAATATGGAAGGCCTGGGAGCAACAGTGAGGGTCCTACATTCTCACAAAACTTGCCCTTTTGCAGCAGAAACACTATCTCCTGGGCATTGGCAAACAGAAATCCCAAATTATTTACCATTCTAATCAATTATGACAGTTCTTCTTAGAATTACAGATTCATAGAATGGTTTGGGTTGGAAGGGACCTAAAAGATCATCCAGTTCCACCCCCCTGCCCTGGGCAGGGACACCTCCCACTAGACCAGGCTGCTCCAAGCCTCATCCAGCCTGGCCTGGAACACCTCCAGGAATGGGGCAGCCACAGCTTCTCTGGGCAACCTGGGCGAGTGCCTCACCACCCTCATAGTGAAAAAATTCTTCCAGATATCTAAGCTAAATCTCCCCTCTTCCAGTTTGAATTCATTACCCCTCATCCTATCACTGCAGGCCTTTCTTCTCCCTTTCTTTTCCCTGACCTCAGTACACACTAAGGTGAGCAGAGTGTCCCAGTGCCATCCCATCATCCGCTTCCCATCCGGCTGCACTACACCCCGAAAGGCTACACGAGCAACTTGACTAAGAGCAACCGTAGTTCTAGGAAAGATGTTCAACCTGCAGAAAAGGTGACCGAGTACTCAAATACGCTGAAGATGCCCCATCTGTATGATGGAGGGGGACTTACAGTGCAGCAGGGGGCACTGAGGCTGGACATTTAGAGAAAATTTCCTTTAAGGTCCCTTACATCAGGTTCACCTTCCAGTCACTAAAGGTGGAGAAAGAAAGGAGAAAGACAGATAAACCAAGAAAAGCAAAGGCAAGAAGACAAGTTAAGTTTCAAAGGTTCAAAAGCTAATCATCATAACTTAATGCAGGGCTGGGACTCTACATACCATCTTGCTTTATTTCCCTGATGCCAGGAGCCCTTTAGTCCAGAGGACGCACCAAAAGTGGTGCTTCCATGTTTTTAGTGGAAATCTACCAGGGAAGAAAACAAAAAATCCGTGCATAGATGTATAATCTGTGGTGAGCATGGCACAAGAACAGCAAGCCAGGGAACCTTCAAATTTTGCAGGAACGGAGCTTCCATTCCCTTCCACAAGTTAAATATGTCATTCAAAAGGATTTTCTCATGGGAAAAAGTAAGCAATCAGGAATGGAAATAAAGTGGTCAGAGCTGATTATCTTGCCAACTTGAGATGCCTTCAGACATTTGTTTAGGGCAGGGGAGCCTGACAAAACAAAGCATTTGAGTAGAAATGGAAACCACGCCATTTGGAAACAAAGGTGGATTTCTTGTACATTCAAGGATAAATATGCATACATACATAGATACACACACACACTCTGTGAACAGCTGACTACGGTAAGGGTTTAAGAGGGAAGGAAATGCAATGTCTGTCTTGCATTACCCCCTAAAGAAAGTGAGAAAGGACAAGAACAACGCAATTGCTTTTTCAAAACCACATTTGTGTTGTATGACTTTTGTGGAGAATGTCAGGATTTTGTTTGCAATTTTCAGGAGAACATGCAGACTAAACATTGACACTCCACAAATAAACCCTAAACAAAATCAAAAGCATCATCCGAAGTCTGTTATAAATAACGCACAATCAAATTTTATTGTTAAAAAAAGAATAAATGAGCTTGGTATAAGTGTGGTCGTATTGCGACTCACCTGTGGGCATGCTTTCCACCTCTTTTAAATTTACGTGTCTTGATTTCTTCAAATCCAGCTCCAAATCCACGCAGACAGCTCCATCGAGATGAATAGATAAAATACACTGACCTCTCCTACCTGAATTACGAGAGGATATATTAAATAGTGTCTGTGGGAGTCCTCTTCAGAACAGGCATGCCAGAGACACTCACTTTGTCCAAACCTACTTCATCTAAAAACGGCAAACAATCCCAGCAGGACTGGGGAGGGCAGGAACTAGCTGCAACGCTAACTAACAGCTTTAAATATAGTCGATTCTCTTCAAATGTAGCTGGCATCAAATGTTATTTATGTATGTAGAAAGTCCAGTGGGGTAGGAATAGCTATTTTTGGGTTGCAGAAAGGTCAGAGGAATGCAAGGCAAGCACTGGCATTCCAAGGCTCTTGTAAGGATGCTAAACTTGATGGGGCTTTTTAGGAAAATGCATTTTTAGTAAAGAGATGCTGGTAGATGGCTCCATCATGATGACACGTATTAAATAAAGGACTGCACTTGCTGATCAGCAATATAGTTTTTCTACTGCTTGGAGCTGAGGTGTTGGGAATCCTTTTCACAACAAACAAACAGCCAGAATTTTTTTTGGTTTAGTAGTTTTTTTTCTTTGGTTGGTTGGGAATCTTTTTCATAACGAACAAACAAGCCAGGTTTTTTTGTTTTAGTAGGCTTTTTGTTTGGTTAGTTGGGTTTTTTTGGGGAGGAGGTGTTTTGTGTGAATCTTTTTGGATATCTTTTTGAGATTCTTTTTTGTAACAAACAAACAAAAAAAACCGGGATTTTTTTGTTTGGTTGGTGGGGTTGTTTTTGGGGGGCACAGAGGTGTTTTGTGTGGTTTATTCGGTTTTGCTTTCTTTAAAGTTAAATGAAATCCTATTTTAACACACCTGTGCAAATAAAGAAGTGGTAATTTTCTGTTGGCTTCTTGAAAAGCAAATGAAAAAAAAAAAAGCTTTAATGGCAGTGAATTTTGCAGTCAAACTAAGTGACTCCGGCTTTGTGTGGAAATGAGACACCATGGGAAGGGGGGTGGTTCCAGGCTGAGTCTTTTAAGTTCAGAGTATAGTTGGAGTTCAGCCTTCTGCCACTCTGGAGGAAACCTGCCATACTCAAAGCATCCAAAGAAGCCCCAGCCAAGACTTGCCTGCAGCTCCCATGGTGTTTGGATCTCAGATGCTCTCAGCCAGGGCTACGGGCACTGAGGCTCCAGAGTATTTCCAGGAGCACACTTTGGAAGCGCAGTGCTTCAGACACGCTGCTACCTCTAACCTCACCGGGTGCGGTGGCACCCCTTCTGCTCCCCATGCAAGAATATTTAGCCACACCATCCATGTTTACATTTTCTCTACAGTTGGTAAGCGCAGAAGTAAGAGGGAGAAAGCACACTGCTTTTTTTATTATGTACTTTAGTGGCTTTCCCTTGTCTGCTGTACTGCCTGCCTTCCCTCAGGTCATTGCACATTCGGATCAAAGAAATTGGATGGACTTTGTTTTTGTTGGCAAACATTAAGTACATACGCTGCTTACCCCTTCACGATGCACAACGCTGACTCCAGCACTGCCACCACCACTTCCAAAGATGGACTCTACAAGGCTGAGCTGAGTTTGGAAGATACACCAAGACAAGTTCTCAGCAGCACCACAGAAGTCCTAGCAAGCTGCTCAAGTGCTATCTTCTCGGCATTCTCCAAGGGGCTGCTAAGTCACCGTGGCCTCCTGTTGCTCCCAGACAGGTGCTCCCAGAGGGGACAGCCAACGCTGCCACCCTATTTACCAGATGAAGAGTCATGCAAAGAGATCCCAGCTGGCTACTTATGTGGGTGTTTTGATCACACAACATGGTACAGTTTGCCCAGTTAGACAGCAGTTACACATGGTGTTGCACAGATGCAAGGTTGAGCACAGACCTTCTGCTCCATCAGACACAGTGCCCAAGAGCCTTCACCTTTGTGAAATGGTTTTTGAAGGATTCAAGTTATGCTCTTCCATTTCAAGTAACCTCAGGCTACAACCACTTGTACGGCTGAGGACTTTTTACAGAAGTATCAGGTATTTTTCCAGACTTTTTGCAACTAAGTTCAGATGGATGGACCTATTTGGCTGCCTGGTGCCCTTCCAGGATTAATTACATAGCAACCCTCACACCCCCAATTAGGATGTTTGTGACTCACATTTCTGCACACACCAACGTGAGCTGGAAGAGAGTTAGTTCTGCTAAAGGCCACACAGCCTGGGATGCAGTAAACTGTAAATCGTATAGCTTTAGCTCTGTTAGACAGAAATTAAGGAATAAAGAAGAGGTAAGGGGAAAAAAAAAGGTCATCTGCCACTTGAGCTAATTGGAAAAATGTTAATATTCCTCCATGTATCTTACATGAACCCAAGGAACGGAGAGTTAATACTGACAACAAAACCATGCAACTGTTCACACAGTAGAAGATTTCTGTTTTGAGCTGCTCAGTCTTTACCTTGGAAAGATCTAAGACATTGTTCGTACTCTTGATCTCTCCTGTGATCTTCTTGCAGTCCAACTATCACTGTGGCTTTTGAGCTTTTACTAAAAATCTGAAGTTTCTGATGCATAAGAAGAAATGCCCTGTGGCTCACAGTTACGTGGAGACAGATGAAGCAGGTATTCTCCGAGTCTGAATTTAATGTGTATTGCTTTGTTTTCTGCAGTTAGATAAGACCACGCTCTGAGACCAGGATGGTTTCTTTCAGTCCTGCACTTCTACAACTGAAATTTTGATAAAATGAAGAGATTTAGCCATCACCTTTTACTTACACAAAGGCAATACAGGTAGGTTTGCCAAAAATAACTGTTCATGAGTCACTGCATATAATCACGCCTGCTATGACTGAAGACTCATCATCATTCAGAATCTCTGGAAGACAAACCTCAGTTAACAGCAAACACAGCTGTTTTTTGGAGTTCAATAGTGAAGAAGCTGTGAGGGTTAGCACATCAATAAAGCGGTAATTGTTTAACTGTGCTTGTTACCTAGCCCCTAGAGAAAGCTAGAGCAGACCGCTGGTAAACAGGCAGTAGAGGAGATACAATTCTGCTCTGCAATGTCCCGGAGGAAAGCAAGATTTCAGTCAGCTAGGTGCCTAGTGCATAATGGTCCAAGAACAAAAGGGAAATGCTTAGCGTTACAGAAAAGTGAGACAGGTTCCCACCCAAACTCTTCACAAAGACATACCACAGCCTTCTGTGTCTCTGGTCTTCACGGGTGGAAGATAGTGCAGTTAGCTAAAGCCTCCACAGGCACTGCAGAGAGCCCATACTGACAGGGTGCAATATGAATTCCTCAGCCTTCAGAGGGTATGTGGTCCTGCAGTCTCCGCCTGCTGTTTAGCTCAGGCTACTCTTAACTAGTTTTGACTTTCTGAAGTCAACATGATGAGCTGTTGCCCAGTAGGGAGCGTGGCATTCCTCAGAACAGGCTACAAGTGGCTGTGAGGAATATTAGAAGTTGACCTCACAACTACAGCTCATTCTCAATCTGTCTGCAGAGAAACGCCTAGAGAATGTGCAACCACACAGTTCTCAGCCTTCCCTTCCCTGCAAATGGGGACCTCCTCAACTCTCTTTGTTTCATGGCCTCACGCCAGCCTCAGCTGTGGCAGATGATATCCACCTTCACCGCAAGTTCACTCCAAGCTTCAGGTCTTGGCTTGACCGCCCGCATCCTGGCTGTAACAATCCCAAACAGGCATCTAGGAGCCGAGGAACCAAGAGGTATTAACCCTTGCTTCAAGCTCCCATGCAGCATGATGCAGTTACACAGCAGCACCCAGCCCTCCCTGCTGTGGGCACCATCTTCACCCACCGCCCAGAGAGCAGCCCAGCTGCCAGGCTGGCACGGCACCGTTTCACAATACTTAAAAAAGAACACCAATAAATAAAAGTGAAGAAAATCAGAAGTACATCTGTGGGTGAAAACCCCTATCCCACACCAGGCAAGTCACTACAAGTGAAGATTCTGGCTCCAGAACCCAAATACTGTCAAGCTGAGTAAGCACATTTGTTTCAGAAGAGGCCCAGTGTCTGAAACCCTTACTGACTTCACCAGTTACTCCAGGTAAAATGCAAAAATAATTACTAGTGACATCCTAAGTAGAGATTGTTAACATTAACACAAAGGCTACGCAGAATATGTAAGAATAGGAACCTTTAGAGGTACGAATGCTGACACTCTTCCAGCTGTAGACTGAGGGGTGCTGTTTTGATGCCTGCATTATTTTTTTAAGAACCTTCTGTCCAAAAGAAATAAAGACTTTGCAGGTGTAGTCCTCAGCCCCGGAGCACGGGGAATTTCTTACGGATCTCAAGTGAAAATAAGGCAATTCAAGGTGCTCAAACAGACCATAAATGAACACCCTATGGCAGCCCTTGTTGAAACCTTTGCCATTTGTAGTGGCAAGGGTCAGGAATCTCTTTTCTTCTTATGGAGAGGTGGAGCAATGCCTTTGGAAGGTTTATTTTCTCCTTAAGACGCAGAAGCACAGACCTTTCTCTGTTGTTTTTTGGGGAGGGGAGGGGGCAGACTTGGCTGAAGATGTACCCACCTCAAATCTTAAGCAACCAGGAAATTTCTGTCCTTCTCTCATAGAGGCTTCTGCAAGAATTATGTTGGTGCAGTAAATGCTGCAAAACATGTTTTGGCTTTATACTCCAAGACCTGAATAGGAAACATGCCCTTGTGCTGACTTGAGCGTACCGAAGTTTCCTGCTTTCAGGCCCATTTTGCCCTATTTTCATACGCCTGTGGAAAAAAGAAGATAGTCTGTAAACATCTTCTTTATCATCTAGATCATAAGGGTTATAAAATTGGGTCTGAAGACTACTTAGATCTGATGGTTCCTCTGTCTTACACATATAGCTTCCTCTGGTTAACTGCATATTTTCCTGAACTTAGAGGTAAGATTAAAATAAAATAAAAAAAATCACTGTTAATTATATATGAGGTCCTAGAAACAGCAGCAGCACTTAAAGACAAAACAGCAAACAAAGAATAAAGAAGATTCACAAATTTTACATCTTACAAGAGTCTGAATTCAACAGAAGCTTATATTTTTGTCTTCTTCCTCTACAGTTAAAAAAGCAATTAAAATGTTTAAGTACACAATTTAAAAAATACTACTTTATGATTAACAGATTAACATGTTCTCAATTTCCTACATGACTTTAGCAAAATCAAATACAATTCCTACAGTTTCAGTAGTTCAACATTTATATGACGATATTTATATTGTAATGTTCCTAAGTTACCCTCTCCACTTCCCAAAATGGCCTTCTTTCACCACATAATTGATTTAAGTGTCATTTGTGAAATGTGCTGTACTCAGACACATACCTATTTTAGGATTCTAGCCAAATTCTTTTAAGGGGCTTTTACAGGGATCTGACAGGGTTTTAGATCCATGGCGTTTTCTTAACAGGAACACAGATGCAGGTTCTCATTGGAAAGACAGCCTCATTTCGAGACTAGTCCAATTGATGATAGCTTAACGAGAGGCAAGATGATCTATACCACACAATCTGTGTTACGTAAATCCTAATGTGGTGCTAAAACAACAGTGAAAAAATATATTTGGCTAGAGGCAAAAATTCAGCTCTATTTCCTTCTGCTTCTTTGACTTTATATAGAGACACACACTTAACTCATTGCTCTGGCAGGCCAGCAGGCTGTCTTTGCTTAATAATACCATCAGGAATTTCACAAGGTTTCAGATTCTAATATTAAGGATCTTCAACATACGCTTTTCAAAAGTGAACCTCAGGATTGTTGTCCTTGTAAAAAAATGCTTTTTCCCTCACTTACTCCCATTAGTTGCTGCATCAGGCACAACAATACACAAATATGCAACGTGCAGTCTGAACTGGGCACTTGCATGTCACAGGAAAACTTAATGCTTACAGAGCGTTCTGCTAACAAAAGGATATTCAGAGCAACTCTGAGTTTACAAATAACAGAAAACTACCTTCCGCATATGTCTGCTTCAGGCTTGCCCCATACATCCGTCTGAACTTGCTCACAGGCACAACGGCTCTTTATTTTACAGGTCTGAGTCGTGAACATGCAGCAAAATTCCATTTTCATTTACAAAAGAAAACAAAGAATCTAAACATCAAATTGAGTCATGATTTGTCCTTATTAACACTTAATTAGATTCCTCTTTTTGGCTAGTTCAACACTCTGTCTAGATCTAGCAATCCCTAACTAAGCAACAGGCAGTGAAGCATTTGAAAGATGGCTGGCTGGCTTTTGTCTTGGGAGTCCACTTTAAAAAAAATAAAAATTGCCATATAGCAATTGCATCACTCCTGCTTCACAGGAGGAAAAAAAAAGATGGTTTAAACTCTATAAAGCAGTGGTCATAAACTAAATGAACCCCCCAGTCTCACATCGTTAGTCAGCGTTCTCACCTCTAGGTTAGAGTAGCATTTAGTCAACTCACAACCCTTCTCTTTCTGATATTGCTCCAGTCTCAAAAGACAGGAGCAATCTTCAGGAAATCACTGCAGGATAAAAAACATTGCAAGAAAGTACCTCCAGACATAGATAAGGTAAGATGCTTAGGACTAAAGAAGGGTGGAATCCAAGACAGAGCCTTGCCATCTGCACTCCCCGTTCACCTGTAAAGGCAGCTCTATGACCAACATACTTACTTTACACTTGGCATGACTGTTATCGTGGTTCTTTATAGGCACTGAATGTATCCAATACCTGATGCAAAACCCTCGTAAGTAATTTTGGATCCTGTTCTTGAGTGTGACATAAAATTTTAAGAGGTGTGGTACTCACAGTAGTGCTGTGAAGTCTGTCTTGGATTAGATTTTCTGCTTCACAGCCCCCAGAAAAAAATAAAGATGTGATTGCTACAGGCATGCTAGTAGATGACATAATTTGAAATGACTGGCACTTCATAGCCTGAAAGACACACCCCCACACACATTACAAAGGAACATAGCACAAAAAATATTGCAAGAAATAAGAAAAAGTTACGCTGGTGACTGTTTTAGTGGGAAAACAATTTGCATATCAAAGTGAAAAGGCATCTTCTGATCAAAGTCTCTCTCATTACTGGTCGACAGGGACACACTTGTACACAGGGTCTCCAACTCGAATCGTTCCGGTTTTGTCAACGGCAAAGTATCTTCCAAAGAGAGGGCTGGATTTGTATATGTGTCGCTCAGATGGATCACATAAGCGGTAACTGCAGAGAGAGAGCACTTCTTTAGAATCAGTGGCAGCAAATTTTAAACATCAAAATATCAGTGACGAGAGAGAGGACATATGAATAGTGATGTCCTGTTTTGGTCACCATCCCAGACTGAAAGCTAAATAAATATTACAATTAAGAAAACCAAGCAGTTAAAATAGAGAAAAAGTGCCTGACTGTATTCACACATCCGTGTATAATACATGTGCAAAAGACTTTATAAAAAGAAATGCCAAAGTTGCAAAGCTAGACCTTTGAATACTTTAAATACCTGTTACCCCAGGCATTCACTCTAGCAGAGATGAAAGGGACAGGGAACGTAAAGTTCGAAAGAACGGAGAGAGAACTTCCCGAATTTTCTTACCATATAGAATTGCAGAAAGTAGAACAGAAGCCAATACACACAGGCCTTTACACTACATTATTATGTCCCGTGCATACTTCAAACCACTTTTAAAATGCTAGTCTAACATTTGTTGGGACCTGTGTCTAAATCCATTCACAGAGCCTAATAAGCACTGGTATTTTTACAACCTTTTCAGTGTTTCCAGCGGCTCCTTCCTGTCCAGGACTCCAGTGTCTGGGTTAACAGTTGTTAAAATACACCTGCAATGACAGACAGCGCCAAATCAATAACAGCTCTTATTATAAATCTTTATCTATTTAAAATAACGATCTCAAATGTTTACCTGGCACAACACACCGTCCCTTTCATCTTCACATTGCCAATAACAATCTCCTCCCAAGTGTCCTGAGGGAAGGTAAACATTATGCACAGATTAGGCGTATCCACACGCAACCATTTTTCCAGGAGTGGCACAGTCCCCCCTAGAAGAAGCAGTACCATTCCTGATGATCACCTTTACTTCACCTTCAAAACAAGTACTTATTAGGGTACTTTTTTAATGAAAACCCTACAGTCACTGCAGTCATCCAATTCAGGACCCGCTAGTAGTTATATATGGAAAGAAAGATACACAAGTAATAAATCCTGTTGTGCAGCATGCACTTGTCTGAACCTAAAGCAAGCTTATGCTTATTGTATGTGTGATCATCTGATCTGTGACCTCTGCCAAGCCACCATTTTTGCAGAAGGGAAATTTTTAGTGAAAGTAAGTTCTTGCTTCTCATCTACATAAGCTTCCTACTGCAATCCTTCTTGGAAGGAAAAAACACAATCTCATTTTAGGAACTTGTTAGATTTGGGAAATTATCAGACGTATCCAGAGCAAATTCTTTGTAAAAATGGCAACATGACATAAATACACTTAAAAGCCACTATTGCCAGTTCACTTCATCACCAGGCACCTTCCTAGGTAGTGTTTTTTGAACTACCAGAATATTGTCAGAGATGCAGTGACAGACTGCAGTATTGCAAGGGTCGGTTTTACTCCTGTGCCAAAGGCTATAAAACATCACTCTGTCAATTTACAAATTGTTAATTTGTATCAATTGATCAATTATAACATGCATAGCTTTGCCTACTTTACACTTCCAAGATGAACTTTCAGTGGCAGCCCGTTATTTAAATACACTTATTTTATCCTTTGCTAAGCTAAACAGACATTCGTAGACCTGTCTCCTCCCTCAGTGTTTCACATGCATGGAGGTGAGCAGAAACTGTATCTCTCTAGAATCCAGTAGTAAAAATCACAGAATAGCAGCTTTCCTTATCCTTGTAGGCACCATCACACAAGGAAATTGAGTTACAAAGAAACATAACCAAGCCTTCAAAAAAACATTTAAGAAATCTATTTTACCTCCTCAAAAGCACTACTATCTGTCACAAGAATATTTGGTCTGAAGTTCTCTATCTTAACTTTCTTCTCCAGCCTGTCATTTAGATCGTCCAGTGAAGCTTCTGAGATGACCAAGACTGGGCTACAGTCAGGATAGGCAACCTATGTAAAAAAAAAAACCAAACACACAAAGAAATCCTAAGGCTGCTGTAAGACCATGGGAGCAGAGTTTCTGAATGGCAGAAGGACAGATACGTTGGAACCAGTGGCCCAACTGTTAGGCTGCTGTATTCAGGTTTTAATTTTCCTGGAAGCAGGTTAACAAGTAAAACAACATGCCCCTTCTTATTGCAGTAACCATGGCAAGTTTCATTTGCTCATATTGCAAAATTAAACTCCTACTTACAGAATTAAACCAAAGTTATATAAGCTACCACAGCTTCTTACAAAATAAAATTGCATGCATGTCCCACACATTTATTCCAGGTGTTACAGATGGAACTAAGTAAATCAGTAAAAAAATTAAGTTATAAAAGGTACCTAAGGCGTTTATGGACCTGCTGAACTTCTCTTGTTGACTATAATCAACTAAGTGGATTTTTCTAGATAATGAATGTATTTTATCACAACACCAGAGGCAGTTTCCCATACAGAATAGCAATACTAAATTGCAGTTGTCCATTTGTCAATCTAGGTTTGCTTGGAAGTAAAGGGCTGCCATTTCATCAAAGAAGGACAATGAACAGTATTAAAAGAAGACTCATGTGTTCGTTAGTTCCACATAAAAAAAAAAAAAAAGAAATTTTGGCAAGAATTCCAGTGTACAGCCCTCCCTCATCTTTATCTTATATTAGCCTTTTCCCTCCCCCCTCGTACACGCCTTCACAAATACAAGATGATGAGTGCTGAAATAACTAAACAAACAGTTCTGTCCTCTTCTCATGCTAGGGTTCCCAAACATCACCCCTCCTAATGTGACATCCCTTTTGCTGAATCCTAGTTTTCTATATTGGTCTTAGTAACCTTACATAACAAATGCATATGTATAAAAGTCCCTAATTGAATATACTTTCTTCTCTTTGTGCAACAACAAGAAAAACACCCCTGCCCTATAGACAGTAACATCACATCAGTAAGACAAGGTACTCACAATTTGCATTTGTTTAAAAAGCTTACACAGTTCAAACCATCTTCACGTAAGAGAGTTGTTCAGACAAAGAGAAGGGCATCAGTGGTTCCAATGATATGAGGACATCTGAGCACAACACCTCCATTCCCTACCTGCATCAGCTTTCTCTACTAGCATGCCTTCAAGGCTCTTCCCACAGCAAGAGAGACGAAACCTCCATAACCTTCTTTGGATTTTAATTCCTAGGCCCACAACTATAGAGTTAAGCACCATTCCTTTAAAGAAAATATGAGGTAACACAACTCGTATCAGTACACTCCTAGACCTAACAAGGGATAGGGAGCGGAGGTTTTCTGTGTAACACAGATTACACCACCAAAACATCTTTAAAAACATAACCTTTTCCTGTCCACTGAGGCAAAAAAAGGAATGTTATTCTGCAATGTAACAGTTCCTCTTCAAATATCAGTATCAGATTTTTTAGCCTAGAAAGGCCAATAGCTTAGGATATACTTAAAGTAAAATTTAAGCAAGTCATCTCATCATAGAAAAGGAGAATATTCATGTGCTTTAAGTACGTGACTCCACACCTTGCTAAACAGGGCTCTATCGCCAATGACAGAATAGGCAGGTTTTAGTGGGTGGGCAGCAAAGAGTTGAAACAAAGTACTAAGAAAAAGAACATTCATTTACCTCATCTGTGGTTCGGAAAAGGTTTATTATGTCCTTTGACTTTCTTGGCACCATGGAGGGCTCAAAGTGCACCAGCCGATATGGCTCTGAATTCAGGAAGGTGGTGATCCACTGAGCCACTTCATCTCCACAGTCCCTGCCTTGGATATCCACTCCAAACACCCTGAAGGATCACAAGACACAACAGCAAGTTAGTTGGAAAGCTGAAGGCTTAAGTATGCTTATTATTCAAAGGCAAACAACTTGTTTTTAAGTAGCAGCAAGATACAGTAAACAAACTGCCTGGATTATAACAAGGTGGCAGCTATTTTCTGAATTTGGCACAAGGATCATTCCCTGTGCACAGCCTCCTTATGGTCACGTTGTTTTGGAAGCTAAGTAACATGGGCACGGCCAGATGACACCTGCTGGTGAAAGAATGAGCCATGAAACAACCTTTAGGTGCCCAGAGCTAACTGCCACACTAATGACCAGTAACAAACCTGTCTGCCACACTTTCAAGCAAAAAAAGGGTCTACTCTTGCGTTTGCACGTGACTGCAACACCGAAAGATTTCTACTCAGAAATCAACTGGAAGTTAATTCATTTCAGAAAATGAACAACAGCTTCAAAGGATGTGGTTAGTTACTGTAACTGACATTTACAAATGTTATTAAATGTAAATGTCCCTAATTGTTAGGGAAGCTTTCAGATTTTAGCGCCAGAGCTGAGTGAAACTCTTAAAGTCAAGCTTAAGATACAGAGCTATTCTATATGCTGAAAGAGGTTAAAGATTTATAACGGAAGCAAAGTCCACAAGGCATAAAAAGCCACTGGCAGCAGAATACAAACAAGTTTACGCAAGTAACACTCTTCTGGCACAAAAAAAGTAAATCTCAGCTCAACCTTCCAATAAACTTCAACACCAATCATGAGTAATTATACTACCCTTCAAAGTAGTGATTTTGACCCAAACGCACTGCACTTTCTTCTACCTTTGCAATCATACACTGCACAGCTTAAAGCACAGAGGTGCCCAGGCAGTTCCTCTAGCCTGAGCCCCTCTCCTAGGAGCCCTCCTCCACTCATCCAGGGGAAGAGATGGATCATTAGGGTGCTGGGATCCCTGTATCAACTCTGCAGCAGGGGTTGGGACTAAATGCTGTTGCCCCAGACAGCATTCAACTGCCTTTCTCTTCCCTAAGTCCTCTCATTCCCTGTGTGCCTTCTGACCGCAGAGGTGAGGGTCTTACAGCTTCCACCACGACAGTTATCCACCCACAAAGCAGATCTATTCTGAGCACGCAGTGGTGTAGGTATCCATGGGCACAGATCATGCAATTTAAGTATTGCAACATCTACTGACAAAGAGCACAAACGAAGAACACTAGGCTTCTTAACCAGAGGGCTATAAAAACCTCTCTAATATTTGCGCAAATAGAAACTCAGCCTAGACAATGGCTTCAACCCTGCATTTAACTCCCCCAAACACAGGGGTTTTAAATATCCACATAAAATCCACAACTGGACTGAAGAAGATGAGAAACCGCACAGGCTTTTGCAGACAGACGCACTATTGCATTGCCTTAGCCCCAGACTACCGGTGCAAGCCAACACCAACCTGAAGACACCATGCTCACCCGGTGGCGGAATAAATACAAGCCTGTACAGAGGGCCTTGCCGGCACAGCGTACCGTGCAGTAACACGGCTACTCCCTCACACAAGCCAGAAGGGAAGAATCTCAGAGCAAAAGCCAAATCTTCATTTGCCTGAATACAGTACTGTTCCCAAACTTCATTCTTAAGAATGTCTGAATGGATGAGAAAGAATCAGCCTGGAGCTGACAAATGGCAAGTTGTTTAAGCACAGGAGAGTCATATAAAACCTCAGGATTCCCGCTGAAATGTACCAGGCAATGTTCAACTACAGGTATGGCTAATTTCATATCCTATAACACCACCTACAATACCAGAAAACTTGGTAATCTTTAAAGTCCATTTATAGGCATCTAATTTGTGCTTATTTGCATTCCCAAATTCTAGCAATTTTAAAGCCAGAGAGTGCAATCTTTTATTAAGGCAAAGAAGGAAGAAAATTAAAGAGGAAAAACAAGTCACGAAGATCTAAAACTGGAAAATCCAAGGTAATTTTTCATTACTGAAATACATTTAGTCTATTTAAATATTTTTTCCTAATGGCACAACGAATTTCAGAAAAATAACATTTTGAAAATGGCATGTTTCTATAGCGTATGTGTCATTGGCTAATGACATATACACATTATAGACAGATTTTTTTAAAGACTATCCTATTTCTCCATGAGAAATGCTACCATTTCTAATTTGCACCTGCCTTGTGTAAACAGAGACACTGAGCTATGCTCATCAAGACTTTCCACAGCAACTGTTTTATGCCAACAGCTAATGAATGCAGTTCCCTTCCGGCACTCTTTCAGTTTTAGGCATAGCAGCTGGTACATTAACTTTCTCTGCTACCCAAAGGAAAAACACTTATCAGTATCTTTGTAGGGGCTAACACCATTTACGGTTACTAAATAGTCTTACATATTAATTGACATCTTAACAGGGAAAAGATTTTCTCCTTCCCCTTTTCAGTTTTCCAGCAAGGATTTCTATATGTGGATAAAATAACTAGGCCTGCACACAGATAAATGACTACATTTGTAACCCGTTCACCTGAAACCCGTTTCAAGATAGCGTCTACTTGCTCTCTGGGGATGCCCATCTTTCCCCTGTGATCAGAGAGTAAACCCTGGGCAACCAAATTACTAATTTAGGCAACTCAGTTAAACGCCTACAGACAGGGGTGAGGGAATTTAAACCCCAACATCTCAACAATTCCAAGTGGCCAGTGCGTATCCAAAAACGTTGATGTAGTAGTGGTGACTCAGAAATACCAATATGCATGACTGAGGTTCTGAGATGCAATTGCTCACACAAGCAAAAATAAAAACACTAGAAGTACACACAAACGAGTAAACATGACAGTCTATGAAGACTGAAGACCACAGTTCATTTGGCAGATGTATAATTTTATGGGGTTTGAATATCGTGCCATCTATTCCCAAGGTTTGTTTTCACTAGCGTTCAGCAGATTAAAACTAGGCCTTTTGCTATGACAATCAACCCTGGCCTCCGGTATAACATATAGCAGTAGAAATTTCACAGAATGGTTTAGGTTGGAAAGGACCTTTAAATATCGTCTAGTTCCACCCCCCTGCCCTGGGCAGGGACACCTCCCACCAGACCAGGCTGCTCCAAGCCCCATCCAGCCTGGCCTTGAACCCCTCCAGGGATGGGGCAGCCACAGCTTCTCTGGGCAACCTGGGCCAGGGGCTCACCACCCTCACAGGAAACATTTTCTTCTTTATGTCTAATCTAAACCTACCCTCTTTTAGTTTGAAACCACTGCTCCTTGCCCTGTCAATACAGGCCTCGATCTGAAATCTCTCTCCATTACGGAGATGGGGAGATTGAAAGAGAAAAGAAGCAGAGACTCCCAACTTTTACCCTCCAATTTCTGCATAAGAAAACGGAAACCGTCACACGGTCTTAAAAAGCAAAGCATGTAAGTGAGAGACAGCGTTTAGACAGAAGGGAGGAAGAAAAAAAAAAACCACCTCTTCTCCAGTACCTGCAGTTCCGCACGGGGTTTTTCCGGGGGAGCTTTACAGGCACGCACAGCATCTTCATGTCCGGCGCCTCCAAGGCCAGCTGCTCGTTCTCATAACTGACAGAAATGAGGACCAGCCGCGGCTCCTGGCGAGCTGTAACCATGTGCCCATCTTCCTTGGTCACAAGCCAAAACCTGACAAGAGGCGGGGGGGAGAGAAACGCGTTTCCAACCGCGGCTGGAGGCCGGTGGCGGGGGTCCCCCCGCAGCCCTGCGGCCTGCCGGGCACGGCCGGACGGCCACAACACCCAACGAACGCCCCGGGGGAAGCGGGGGAAGAG
>VXBO01002264.1:470724-483005 GCA_013400135.1 Rhinoptilus africanus
CATGAACGGGAGCGCGGGGAGTTCAGCCGTTTGGGTGGAAAAGGGGGGGGAAGCGGTGGGTGGAGGCGAACAGCTGGTGTGGGGAGGGCGGCAAATGGCGGCGGCTGAGGCCGGGGGGCCCCGTGGCGTTTGGCCGCCTTGGGGCATCTGCCTGGTACCAAGACCCCCTCCAGGAGCATCCCTCGGTCCCACTTTGTGGGACGCCCAGCTCCGAGGCCACTGCGACACTGTGGAACAGGACCACAGCTGTCCTCACAGGTCTCCCCTCCTGGGCGAAGCAAGAGCAAGTTGATTTTCCCCCCAGCTCACCCCTTCTGGCTCGCAGGGACTCGAAGATCGAACTCACGAATCAAAATGTTTAGGATCGGTGTGCCAGGACCAAAGTCCCAGCAGGCAGGAGGTGGGGAAGCTCAGTCCTGGGCATTTCTGAGAGATTCGGAGAGCCCGGCCGTGGTGGATTACTGGAAGTACTACATCAACGGCATCCTGGAGGATAGGAATGTTGAAGATGTGGCTGCTGTGGGCCTCTAACAATGACTACGTGTGGGCGGCCAAGCCAGGACGTCTCCTCGCAGCCATCTCGCCCCAAAAAGTGGGCTTGATCACAGGCCAGAATCGGTCAGCATTCCTGCTAACGGGAATCACGGCAGCTGGCAAAAAGTGCAGCGTGCTTCGTGACAGCCTGCTGGTGGATGAAGACAACGCGATGGATGCCAGAAGCAAAGGCGGTGACAGCAGATCCATCTGTATTGGCAAAGACCCCCGAAGCCCTGATTTTCCTCATGGGCAAGAAGGGAGTCCGTGGAGAAGCCCTCAACCAAAAGGTCCACGATGTGATTGTGGGCATGAATGCATAAAGCAAATAGTGCCAAAGAGACAGGCATCTTCTGCCTAAGCACAGGGGCATGGTCACTGCTGGAGAAGAGAAGGGAAATAAACCTGATTTTGTTGCACATGTCATTGTCTGCTTCTTTCAGGAGGGGGGGTTAACAGTCTACCTGACTAGCTGTGGTGCAGAAGGGATTAATATCTACGTTCCCCATCAAGATACTCCGTATCACTTGAGTGGGCTCCCAGCCACCTTGGGAAAGTTGCTCCCTGTTACTCTCCTTTTACGGACTGATTTTGGGATGAAGGACTCTGATAACACTAGCTCTGGAAAAGGGCAGGAGGGAGGGCATCCCTTGTTCACGCCTTTGCTGATGAAACCATGCCGTAATGCCGTTCATGTTTTTTGAGACCTAAGCAGGACTTACTGTTTATTTATAATTTGGCCCTGGAATGAGCCCAATTCGTTCTGGAGATTAACGATTGATCAGCAGAGCCTTGTGCCGCTGTTGGACTGTGTGGGAGGCACACACAGAAATGGTCTGCCGCCTGCCCACCTTCTGTATCATTTGAAACCCCTTCTTACGCTACTTTACTGAGCAAATTGTGTTTTTTACAAGACAGTTACTGTTTTGCGTCTGTGGCATGGGGATCTTCTGAAAGCTGTTTCCTTTCCATCCTGCTCAGGCACACTGTCTGGCCTCAAGGTCACAGGTCCCTGTAAGCCCCCCAGGACGCCCAGTAAGACATGGAGTTGTGCTGAGCGCTGCAGACTTCCTCCTCCGTTCACCAGTACAGCCTCGCCTCCTGCTCCCGCTTGTAACCCTAAACAGCCCGTCTGAAACGGGGCAGAACTGGTGCGCTCGAGATGGGACTGACGCAGCGAAGACTTGAGAGGTATCTCCGGCAGAGCCCATCTCCTCACACAATGGCTTTCCTTGCTGCATTGCTGCTGGCAGATGTGGCTGAATCCAATTCATTCGAGCCTGAATCCACCCGCTGCAGCACAGGTGGGCTGTGACGGCTCATCCACGGTGAGAGACCCCGTCCTGGGACACCCCCCCCACCACTGCGCCAGGTAAGTCACAGCTGCTAAACTGCTTGGTCTGGTTTGACGAGCCCTCCCACCACCACCTTCAGATTGTTGACCCACTGAGTCCAAAATAATCACTCCTGATGACTTTTATGACTCTGCCCACAGACACCAGAGGAGAGCCAGCCCTGCTGAGCAGACTGAGAGCCCTTGCGTGCTCTGTGATAACCGCTAATCTTCTCATTTAGCATGGAGTCAATATTTTGTAATTTAACTGAGTTCCCACCGAGATATTTAATCTGCAGCTGCACCCACAGGAGCAGAAAAAAAACGCTGTAAGGGGAACCAGGCATCTAATGTATTGGCAAACATTCAACAGAACTGCAAGGACTGTCTAATTAGTAAGCACTGGCTGATAAGCAGTGTTTACAAGCATGAACCAAAACAAATTAACAGAAGTACTAAAGGGATAAAACCACAAAGACACAAACTGGTTTTAGAATCCAAGAATAAAAGCAACACATCAAATACAGTAAATAGGAAAAAAAATTAATATTTATGCTGGCCACAAGTTTTTAAAAAAGCGTGGGCATTCCCTCCAGACACTGATGCTTATTTTCACAATCTTAAGGCAAAAATGAGTAACTATCACCTGTGATTTCTCAAGCACTGGTAGCATTCTCCGCTCTGCAAATCACAAAGTGCAGAACGCTTTTGCCCTCTGAACTTCAGTCTACGAGGCATCAAAATGACGGGGTTTGGAACAAGAGGAAAAAATTTGGGGTGATTTACTGCTTACTCCCTTCTTCTGGGTGCCAGAGAAAATAAGTCTGGAGTGTATTTATACTTTACCAGCATGAGATTCTGGAGACATATGGACCTATATAGTGTGATGATATAACTCCTTAGTTATACATAATGGCCAGCACAATGTCATAAAAAACCAGATTCTTTCAGTTTGAAGGATTTGTTAACTAAATTCAGAAGTAACTCACCTTTGCTAATGATTGCATATTAATTTAGAGAAAATATTATTTCTAAATCCAAGAAGGACCTTAAGCTTTTATTCCCTATATCTAGCAGCCTGAAGCCTAAGGAGATTTTGTTCAGAGCAGCCCCGAAAAGCAGCCGTTACATTCAGCCCTGACTCTTCTTGGGAGACTACGGCGTGAAGGAGCTTAAAGAGGCATAACAGAAGGCGGCAGCATCTGCATAATCTCTCCTCTCCCGCTGTGATACAAGGAACATAAAATTAGAAATTGCTGCAGAGCGTGGTTGTGGCTTAACGTTTCAAGTCGAAGACTGCAGCCTTTGAGAAAAACCCTCTTCACCCCCATGCCAGGCACCACTCAGAAAGCCTCTGGTAAATAACTTGACCAGCAGGTTTGTTTAATCCTCCATCCCAGGCACACCCTCGCTTACCTAGAAGCCACCAACTCCTTCTGCTAAAGCAATGGGAATAGAGCCATTCCGACAAAACGCAGGCACTACTTTTCTTACAGCCTCTCGTGCAACAGGATTGCGCACGGCAAACCTGCACTTAAAAGGAAATGGCCGTGTTTTCAATTGCTTGTAACTTCACCAAACTTCAGGGCAGTTGTGCTGAAATTCTCCGCACCAGGTCTTTGCTTCAGGCTGCTTAAAATATGTATGATCCCGCAGCGTCAATCCCACAGCAAACTGGGGCCAGGCTCGCTCGGTCGTGTAAGCAGGCGATTGCTGGCGTATCTTGGAAAAGCATGTTGTCAGCTCAGAAGCATCCGTGTTGACAAATTTTCTGGTGGAACAGATTTTCTGGAAAAAGAGATGACGTATCTGCCTTCAGATGCTGTGGGCAATTGGAGATAATTCTTCTAGAGACAATCTTGTAGCAATGGCTCAATCAGAGGTCAAAGAAAGGTGAATGATGAGGAAAGATTTAAAGAATTTTACTTGTTTCCACTAAAAAAAAAAAGGCAAGTGACTGGGGATCTTGTAGGTCTTCAGTTATGTGCACATACTGTAATTTGCACTTGTATGTGCACAGTGCTGTAATTTGGAATCTAACAATATTGCATCAAATGAAATAAACGGGAAAAAACCAGTATTTATGCTGGCCACAAATTTTTTAAAAATCATGGGCATAAAATACTGCACTGAGGGGGTGATTTGGATGGACATTAAAAAAAAATAAAAATCCCAGTAAGAAACAGCAAAACGCTGCCTGGACTGGTGACAGGGTGGTAGGATAGAGCTCAATGTAGACTGGGCTTGTCTTGGGGAAGAAATAGGGGTTAAATGCCCACGCCAAGGACGTGCCAGGTATTTTTCCAGTGACTCTCTGATAATTCAGCAAAATATGGGGATGAGGGGATGACACGGCCAAGTGTGCAGTCATCCTATGCTCATTTCAGCGAGCTATGATAAAAAAATATATCACACACACAAATGATATCCTTCTTCCAAGCTTTGAACAAACAATAAATTTAAAAAATTCCTCTACAGAGAGGTGGGGAGGATAAAAGCATTGCTGTTTCCTCTTATAATCTTCAAGGAAATCAGAGTTCAGTGAGTCATGCACTAGAAATGAGCTCAGAGAAATTCATGTAGGGAAAAATCTCAGGCAAATAATTTGCGATGATAGAATTAAAAATAGAGTCATTAATGATAAATGCCTTTTAATGGGCTCGGAGCAATGAGATAAAGCATTTGTTGTTTTTTTTTTTTTTTGTGAGGCTTTTCCTACACAGAGAATCATAAATCTGGGGGAGGATGGGATTCACCAAGGACATGGAAGTCCCCACCCTCATTCAGGCACAGCTGGAAAAGCAATCTTATCTTAGGTTAGAGTCCCAGGAAAGGAAGGAGTAAGGACTGCTTTATGGGCAGCAGGAATAGGGGAATACAGGAAGCAAATACAGATGGCGTGCTAGAGCTGGGGTCCAAGGCAGCTCCTGGGAGGGTCATTCCAGTCTGTCGTCCTCCGTTCCCCCCGTGTTTGAAATTACACATCCTGTCCTAAGCAGCTGAGATCTCTCCAGCTGAGGATGGTATTCAGAAACAAGAAGTGGCTGTGGCTCATTCCCTTTCCTCCAGTGAAGCGTCCTTAATGAACGTTTTTAAGGCACAGCAAGAACCTCTGGGTTCTTGAATTCAGTGTAATGAATTTTTCGGTGTTGAAGGAAAAATAAACAACACCACAAGAACAATATTCCTATGGCTTTACATCGGAAACCCTTGCAAACAGGAGGCTCAGGATTCAACGGGGTAGGACACACTGGTACGCAGAGACACACGTTACACTGCTGGGACCCAACATCCTGAAGATGGGTCTGGACAAACCAAGAGGGCAGGGCAGGGCAGGGCAGGGCAATCCCTGCAGGAGAAGAGACAGAACACTAAGGCAGGCTGACAAGGATGGAAATCTGATTTTTTCCCAGAAGATGGCACCAAAGGAACAATTGCCTTTCAGCCAGGATCGTGCAATGCAGTGGAAACTTCACCAGGGATTCAGGCCATCTTCACCAGCTGCTCCTTGTCATCAGAAGGAAAGCTTTATTCTTAGCATCTGTGCTTTTAGCAAGGATGAGGATCTCTGGCTTTTACATCTCCACACAGTAGGTAAATATAAGCTTTCTGCTTATCATGGCAGGATCCCACTCGTGGCCTCAGAGGGTCACCCAGGCTGGAAGGACCTCAGGAGGGCTCTCCTCCAGCCTCCTGCTCATGGAGCAGGGCCAACACTGAGTTGCTCTGCACTTTGTACAGTCATGCCTTGAAAGCCTCCAGAGACAGAGACTCCCCAGTTTCCCAAGGAAACCTCTTCTCATGCTTGATTATCATATTACTGATTTTTTTTCCCCTTATACCCATCTGGAAACTCCCCAGTTTCAATTTATGACCATCACCCCTTGCTGTCTGGCTGTGGCCTCAGTAAAGAGCCTGACTCCATCTTGTTGGCAAGCCCTTCTTAGGTACTGAAAAGCTGAGGAAGATCTCCTAGGTCTTCTTCCCTCCTCCAGCTAAATGAGTCCAGAGCCCTGAGCGTCTCCTCGTAAATGACAGAGGATTCAGGAAGGAGCGCCACCGTCTCTGAGCTCAGGATAGACTTCACCCTGAAACAGCCCTGGCAGCCTGACAGCTCCTTCCTACAAGGAGAAGGAAGGGGAGAATTTGCTTCCATTACTTTCTTTTAATTTAATTATCTCCATTAATCTACAAGCTCTTTAGGCTCTCTACTGCTCCTTGAAGAAAATAAGATTTCCAAAGCGGACTGTGTACAGGCAACTGCAGCAACTTGGCACAGATTTTAGGACCAGTTTTGTCTGCGAAGAGGCCAATGCCTAGCCAACAAAGGACTCAGGATACAGAAAAAAAGAGACAACTGGTTTTCTAGCACCCCAACACAAAACCTGTCCCCTTGCCAGTCTTACAGACAGGCAGAGGGCAGAAAGGTCCTTCATCCCTGACACAGACCTTGGCCTGGGACTGGCAAAGCCCTGGAAGCGCGGTGCGGTAGGGCTCTCCTCGCTAACAGCACTTCAAAAACAAACCACGCAAGAATGCTTCCTTGCTGCTAATGCTGCAGGACAAAGGACAATAGCTCCGAGTCCTCTGCCATTTCCTCAGAGCCTACGGTGAGGCAGAGTGGTAATTAAATGTTCTGGGAAAAACAGCAGAAATAAGTTTTATTCTGCTTTGTGACTCATTGAGCAGGCACTAGCAATAGCCAGGGATTTAATTTAAAAGCGACTTGCCAGGCTGTCAGGTTAGTGGAGATCATTCCAGAGCCTGGACAAGTTGACTACTTCTTGCCGCTCCTGCATGCATCCAGCTTCCCAAACTTATTTATCCGGCCATTTGTTATAAAACATGGTGAAAGGCAGGGAGAAACCCGAAGGGAACCAGATAGCACAGTCGCCCACCACTGAAACCAAAAACCTGTGAGGTGGAACGGTGGGTAGAGGTGCCACGCAAGCGCCTGAAGGCAGGAACACATTTCAGCCATCCTGCCTTTGTCAACAAGAGGGTCAAATGTCCACTGTATTCCTAAAAGGAACCTGGAAACAAGCCATGGACAAGCCTGCCTGCACCCCTGGGTTGAAAGCTCTCCCTGCTGAGCTGAGTCCTCTAAGGCCAGCCTCGCCAGGAGCACATAAAGCCCACACAGAAGCCGAGGGCTCATCCTGGACTGCCCTCCTGGCTTGGCACACTGTCCGGGTGAGGGCTGTCCCGCAGAGCCCAGCCTCCTCACCCTCACCGACCTCTCGCTCTCCTCCCAGCCACTCGCAGGCTTCCAGCACAATGCCTCGGCTTTCCATGGAGGTTGCCATTTCTTGTCAGATGAGCAGGATGACCTGCCACCCGACGCCGAGCGAGTCGGGGAACATTTCCTCTTGTCTCTCAGGTCACCGAGACAACATTTAGCAACAACGCTGGGGGATCTGCCCTGTCCCACCTCTTTGCATCCTAGACCTGGCACAGCAGCGACGCTGCCACGACTGACGGGTACTACAGCCCTCTGCCATCCACCCTGCTGGAAAACGAACCTCATCCCTTCCCGATTCACATTTTCTACACGCTGCTGTGCCAGCTGGGCTGCTGAAGAGAGCAGCAAACCCTCAGGGCAAGGCTCAGCCTCACCAATTCGCTCCACCAGCCGCGGAGCGAACTACTGCTCAAGGAGCATTGATAAGCAGCACTAATTGGTAGCCCGGGTGAGACACCAGTTCATTCTGAGGAAGGAAAACAGGCTGCCATGAATCACCAGCTGTTCTATAGCAACAGCAGAGATTACTTGCTTACTTTTTTCTTTCTTCTTTCTTTTTGGTCTATTTTAGAAACACTGTCCAGCAGAAGCTGACTTGCCAATATGCATCGAGCTGTTCTTTGCTCAGGCTCACACGGAAACAGCATTTACGTTTAAGTTGGGTTCTGTGTGGATGGGAGCCAGGTTATTCCCTTAACGTCGCACCAGGTGAGTGGAGACCATAGGTCAGCAGGCAGAAGCCAGTGGCAACCGTTGTGCCAAGCGGTTCACAAACTGGAGTTCATGTTTACCTTCGTGGAAAGTCCCTGCGCTGAACGGGTTGAACCCCGGGTGTTGCAATGAGGGAGCAGCCTCGCTATTCAGAGGACACACGGACAAACAGGTGGACTCTCATCTCACACAGAAAAATGGAGACACAAATCCCCTCTGCATTGCTTTAGTCATTAAAAAAAAAAATAATCTCTAACGATTCACACTGTAAGACATCGAGTGGTGGAACAAAATTTGAAGTTAATCCCAAAATACATAAGCTGGTGTGGGATGCGGGTGTTAGGACGGCCCCGTTCCTACTGCAGAAGACACAGAAGTTACCGATACCCTCTGGCATGCTGGTGGGGCAGATCAGAGGGACAGGTCTGTCCCCACAAGAAAGCTCCAGAGAAACAACTAAAGGCATGAAATCAATGAGCGAAATTCCTTTTTTGGCTATTCCTATCCCAGCCTCAGATCCTCTGCAACCTCTCTCCGTACCTTGCCTTTGCCAGTCACTTCCATGGAGTCTGGGCTACAACCACGTCCTAGAAGAGCGCCGAGGCCACGGGCGGAACACCATGGGGAAGTTTACATCACAGCTTCCCCTCGCTGCTTGGGCACCGCTGAGAAACGCCTCCTTTGCTCGTTACTTATGTGGGGGGGTAATCGCAAGGCATGGATCGCATTACTTTTATTTACAATCTCGTTAGAAAAGAGCATTAAAAAAAAAAAAATCCACCTTTGTTTCATTTGCTGCATTTAAAACAAATACAGTGTGGTTTCCTAAGACACACAGACCTCTTCACTCAAAAACAGGCAAAGAAAACAAACGAACAGCATTTTTTTCCAGATAAGTCAACTCCTTGATTACAAAACCACTATCAAAACTAGATCTATAATACAGAGAAAGCGCTAGCAGGGAAAACCTTTACTGCTACCGTGAAAGACTGATATTAAAAAAAAAAATAAAATAAAAAAATCAAAATCCACAGAATTGTGAAGGCCTGTAACCCCACCTTGTTCCTGTGTCATCCATACAAGATTTATATCCCTGGAGGTGTGACACGGAAGCTGCTCCATCCGCCCCATTGAGCTCAGCCATCGTGATGTTGACATTCTCTGGCTACAACTTCCACCTACGGAAATGAAGATGGAGCTGGCAGGTTATTTGGCCCCATTCTTATACGGAACGGTTGTACACTCTTACACCAAACGCTGAATTTAAGTTTTTTGTCAGATGCAGCTAGTAATCCATTTTCTTTCGCGGTGACCACCACACAAGCTGTGTTCTTACAGCGCAGCTTCCAGAATCAGGTATGTCAGATAGAAACTCTGTTCTCAGTAAGAGAAGTATACGCAGGTTTTGCAGCAGCAGAGGAAAAGTTTAAAATACTAATCACAGCGAACCTTTAATGCCCCAAAATCAGAAGACAAACACACTTCATTTTCTTTCTGGATTTTTACATCACTCTGAAGATTTAAAGGCCCGTGATTTCCAGTGTTCGAGACAAACAACACCGACGCAGCAAAGCTCGCCGTGTCTCAGACCACAGTCCATTTACATCTGAGTATACTTTTAAGTATACTCGCAATCTTAACCCCCTCAGGGTGGGGGGAAAGGACATCAGAAAACCAAAGACTACCTTCTCCTGATCCCTCATTATCTGTTTCCTCCACTGCTTTGACAATTCCTCCCACTAGCCAGACTCCCACCTCCCCAGCTGCCCCCCCATCCTCTGCTTCCCTCTGTTTCTCCGCCACCGACTTGCTTTTCCATCCGTCCTTGGCTCCCTTCCACGCACAGCCCAAAGCTTCAGAAAACCAATTCACGTCTGAGAACAAACTTCAGCTCAAAATTAGTCAAAGATTATTTCCTCATCCTTGCATTTCTTCAACCCCATCTGATTTTATAAAGCCCTTGGAAGTTTTCGCAGAGAAGAGCACTTGGTCTGGGGGAAGGGGCTGGCCGAGGGGGTCAGAGACAGAATGTCCAAGAGGTTTCTCAGGTGCAGGTCTCGGATTTACTCCAAAGAAAGCAGCAATGGCCTCGCGTCCTCCCCGGTGAGGCGTGTGGAGCTGCGCTAGCGGACAAAGGATGCCACCTGAGCTGCCACCCCAAAGGGAGCGGAATAAGCCGTCGCTAATCCTTGGAGGCCGACCACCAAGTAGCGGCATCCCTTCTGCAGAGCTTTGCCGACGTTCTGCGGAAAGAGAGGGGAGAAAGGGATATAAAGGAGAAAAAAAAAAAAAGGAGAGGGGATAGAAAATACCTTCACATAAAATCCTTCCAACAGCCAATGTCACCGATCCAGAAAATGAACTTCTCCCACAGCTAATGAGGGCTTGAGCACAGAACAACCATTTTTACCTAGAAACACACACTCACAGGGTAGAGTTAAACCCAACGGATGCAGCCTCCACAGGAAGCCAGGCTTTTACGTGGGCTCCTAGTCAGGAACAAAATTAGTTTAAATTCACACCTAATTTGTAGAGGGGTAAGTGTTTCCCTCCCACACGTGTTCAAAGTATGTTAGTAACCCTTAAAAGCACACAAGCTGTTTAAAACTGGAGCTGAGCAAGAAGGCAATAAATCACTGAGAATACTTTTATGGAAATGCCATTGCTTTTTGTTAAAACAAATTTTCTTTTAGTCAAAAAAAAAAGACTGTTTTGACCCACTTTCACATCTGTACACATTTAAGAACTTATCTATGTACCGCATTAGAGGTGAATTGCTACAGATAACTTAAACTAAAAACCTTCATCGAAGTTTAATGTCACTCTTGCTATTTTTTGCTCATATGGCTGGTCACGACTGGGGAGTTAATACAACGTGGTCAGTTTGGGAGGAATACCACAATTAACTGTTAGTAACACTTCATGGTTGCTTGGGACTAGATCAAAGTTTCCCCTTGTATGGAAAACACTGATACAGAGGATGTATTTTTAAATATAATGAAATTGATGAAATCCAGTCGGTTTCTTTTTTATTGCTAGGATTTCTTAAAGCTGGATTACAGTGCTACTGGCACATGAAAACCCTCAGCTGTGGTGATGCCACTGCGTATCTAAATTTTGCTGTATTTACTCCTAGGAAACTGCAGAAGGGAGTTTGGATGGCAAAATAAAAAGGCGGCTTGAGCCCAGGGGGTAGAGCCTGGGGACAGAGGAGACGCGGTGCCTTCCCTTCTCTCATCGGCCCCTGTCCTGCTACGTCGCCACTTCTTCCCTCCTTCCTGCACCGTATACAACGTACCTGCCCGCACGTCACCAGCTTTCACGACACGGTCTTTTACTGCTACAGCTGAACTGTCAGACCTGCCCCGTGGGGATGTCGTCTGGCCGATCCAGAAGGAAATATGCAGCGTTTTAAGAATTACCCTGTGCTGTTAAAACACTATTCCACGCGCCCTTATACAGCACATACAGCAATGGCGCATCAGCATTTCAGCTGACTGCTGCGACATAACCAGCTCTCGAAACCGCTCGGTATAAATCAAGCCTACACTGGAAGCTCTTTGGACTTGAGACTGCTTCTTACCGCGACTCGGAAATCAAAGTATCAAATCCAATATGAAAAGACTGAAATATTCATCTCGTTATGAGACAGCAGTGTTTGTGGGGCAGCTCTTGACTACGCTGTCACCTGTAAACCCTGTGAACTTCAAAAGTTGAGTAACTTTGCTGAGCTAACTGGCATTTTCTGCATGTCAGACATAGCAAGCATATCTTTACCAAAATCATCGTTTTTTAAAGAATGCAGTAGAAAGGCAGGTCTTGTACCGACATCTGTAATATCTGGCAGGAAAAGATTCTAGGCTCCAGAAAGGTTTTTCCTGCCAACACAGAACCTATTTTTTTTTCTTTTGCTACAAAACATCCCTGAGCTGTATTTAGGTGACATGAACAAGAAAAAAAAATGAGCGAATTCTTCCAAATAGCACTTTTGTAAGCGAAGGCACCACCTACTCTCTGGGGGGAAAAGAAACCACCAGACTCCGAGACTTGTGACTTTCCACGCAGGAAAGCAAAAGAACGATTTTGAGCCAAAACAGCAGTTACACAATGAAGAACATGTTGCTTTTTTTTTTTTTTTTCTTTTTCCTTTCACTAATATCAGTGATTTTCAGGGGACAGCTAGAAGGTGAACTGGCAAATGGGTGTACTGGGAGGCGGGGGGAGGTTTATTACCCTTTCTTTCGGGCACTTAAGTAGAATAATAATAAAATTAAATTAAAAAAAGAAAAAAGCAGGCCAACTAACTGGAAGTTTTAAGGAACGGTGTCAAAACAATGACGCGGAGGGAAACGCCGGACAAAGAAAGGCAAAGTGCCCGTCACATGGATCAGCTTAGTGTCCTTTTCACTCCCAAAGGGGCAGATTTGATCCAGGCGAGGGTGGGCGCCGAGCCTTCCCCCC
>VXBO01002266.1:0-16572 GCA_013400135.1 Rhinoptilus africanus
CAAAGGCGGGCACGGGGGAGGGGGGAGAAGCCCCGGGGGTTGGGGGGGGTGGTCACCCCCACTCGCTCCCCTCCACGGAGCTCCAGGATTTCCCCCAGACGCCGCTTTTCCCAGCGGGAACTGCTGGGTTGAACTTTTCCGCTCGCTTTTCCCTTGGCGCTGGGGTGCCCTGATTTCGGCCAAGCCCCCCCCAGCCAGGCTTTTGGGCTTATTCGCAGGGGTTTGGGGAGCCCCGCTCTCTCCCTGGGAGAAGGCCACCCCCTGGCTCCCAAAGGATGCCATTTACCCCCCAGGAGGGGGCGGGTCGTGAGGCGGAGGAGCAGCAAAGGCTTTATTAAAACATCGTTCCTTCGGATTAAGCGCCAAACCGGAGCACGGCCCTTGGGGGGCCACTCCGGAGTGGTGAAAGCTGGGCGTCCCCTGGCCCTGAGCAAGCGCCTGGGGACCTGCCAAGGAACCACTTGTCCTCGGCTGCCCTGGAATCACTCGGAAAACACATTTGCAGCTTTAGGCCTTTGCTTCCCTCGCTCTGGCACCGGCAAAAACCTCCCGGGCCGGATCCTGCCCTTTCCAGCTCCGCCTCAACACCCCGTAGTAGGTCGGCGGCATCTTCCCCTGACGCAAGCGGCGGTTAATAAATAGCACCGTCCGCCACAAATAATTCGGTGAATGATTCTCCCGGGGGAGCGGGGAACAGAGGAGCATCCCCGGCCACGGTCCAGCGCCTCCCCCCTACCTCTGGACCGGGGTCGCGGGATGGTGCCGGGGAAAAGGAGCCAGGCGGCACGCTCGGGCACCCGTCCTTCCTGCCGTGGTTAATATTGGAGAGGCGGCGGGAGGGCGGCCGGCCAGCGGTAAATATTAATGGCGGGCTGTGGTGCAACCTCCCTCCAGGAGCGCGTTACCCCACCGCCGTCACTTTTTCCAGGGAAGGGATCGATGTGGGGGTTTCAAATCTGAGAAGGAAAAAGCAGCATCCCTGGGCTGCGGGAGCAGCTCGGGAAAAACAGTCTCGCTCCAGCAGCGGCACAGGGAAGAACCGCACTCACCTGGAGATGAAATACAGACTCTTTTCCTAGGAAAAAGCTCCTTTCTGGAGCAAAACAGAGGGAAGCCGGGCAGGGAGTGGGGTGGATGTTACTAGAGGAGAGGTCCTCACCAGGAAGAAAAGTGAAGGAGCAATAAATACCTGGAGCGTGAGCCGAGAGGCAGGGGCTGGCAGGAGCCATAGGGAAGCGGAGAGAAGGGAGCGTGAAGGAAGATGTTGGAAACTGGGAGGGTTTTTAACCCCAGGAGATATTGGCCCCACGGCCCTGGAGACAAACAACCATGGAAAATGGTTTATTCTGTGGCCAGACATCAAAATCCAAGTGTTTGCCCGGAAACCAGCCCCGCCAGCAACGGGCTCCTCCGCACCCCCCGTCAGCCCCGGGCGCGGAGCGACAGGGGGGCGGCGCAGCGCGACGCTGAGCCCCGGGAGCGCGACGGTGCCCGTGGGGGGCAGAGGGAACGGCCCTGCCCTCTGCCTACGGCCGGCGCCGGGACACAATCCGGGCCGGGAGAGGCGGCCGCCCTCCTCACCGGCGCTGCCCCGAGCGAGCCAAGAGCGTGGCCAGGCCCCGGAGCGGCGGCGGCGCCGCGGGGCTCCCATCCGCGGGGACGCAGGAGGAGAGGAGGGAGAGCAGCGCCCGGCCGTGGGCTGGGGGGACACAGAAGCAGCGTTAAGGGACGAGAGGTTCAGTTACGGCCCCAAACTGGGCTCGGCTTCAGCCTTTCACCGTAAAGCAGAGAACTGGGTTTTGAGATAAATCGACACGCCTGCGGTTTTCCGCACGCTCCCGAGTACGAAGCGCTACGCGAGCCAAAGCAGGAAAGCCAAAGATTTTTATAGAAGCCCAATTTCCCTATTTCATTTCCCCCCCTACAAGACGAGTCCCAGTCGCTCAGCCGGTACCTCTCCGAGCTGTACTCGAGATCAGA
The DNA here is from genome assembly GCA_013400135.1 of Rhinoptilus africanus. Lineage (NCBI taxonomy): Eukaryota > Metazoa > Chordata > Aves > Charadriiformes > Glareolidae > Rhinoptilus > Rhinoptilus africanus. The sequence continues at coordinate 1,981 of VXBO01002266.1, forward strand.
GCCTGCCGTCACCTCACTAAGACAATTTCCACCACCTTCTTGCCTCCTCCCAACAGAACAGTCAGCGTTTAAGGCAAAGAGCTTTTCCGTGCCTGTTGGGCAGCGTTTTCCTTACGGTTGCCCCGCTCCCAGCGCTCCTCTGTGTTACAGCAGCGCTATTTAACACCTCAGAGAGGCCGGGGCTGTGCCGAGGATGCCACTGAGCTCCCCGGAGGGACGGAGGGAAGAGGCTGAGTCAGAAACAAGCAGCAGAGCTCGCCCTCTCCGGAGGAGATTCGTAGGAGCATCTCTACACAGGGAAGGTGCAGCCAGGTTTGATTCCCCCCCAGATAATAAGGGACGCGGATCCGGGCGCCTCCTCTGCGGAAGCGGGAGCTCCTACCTTTGGGGTTTTTGTAGAAGACGCAGTTGTTGGCGCAGGTATCCGGGTGGGAGTCCCAGAAATCGGACCCGCAGGAGCACAGCGGGGGCACAGCAATGTTACACAGTTTTATCTTCTCCCTCATCTGGGCTCTCAGCGCATCGAGGTACCTGCCAGGGATAAAACATTCACCTCTGCCAGGAACGCCCGGCTCCGCGCGAGGAGAGGGGATCCGGCCATACCTCGTGTACTCCCTGTTCCGCTGCCGATTGTCCTTGGCCTTCTCCATCCCCCTCTCCCCCAGTTTAAGCTGGGCCAGGGTTTCACAGGCTCCCTCTCCCAGGGAGGGCTCTTGCTGGTCGGCCGCCTCCTGCATCCTCCGCTCCTCCGCCCGGCGCTGCTGCTCCTTCCTGCTCTTAATCCTGCGGCACACACAGGTTTAGGGAAGGCGCGTCCCCATCCCTCCCTCCGTTCCCCGCCGGCCCCTGGCTGCAGGAGCAGGGCGAGCGGATCGGGATGCCGCTGCCTGTGGCCGTCTCTTAAACTACCTGGGGCAGGCGGCAGTAACTCCGTGCTAATTGCTGCATGGACTTTCTAACAGCTTTAATACGGAGTAGCCAAAAATGCTTTCCGAGCCTCCGTTCTTTCCCCCGTAGGGAAACACCAGCCTGTGGATCTCTCCTGCCCCTGACCCCCTCCTGCCTGCCGGCTTCCCTACCGTCCTGACCTCTCCTTCCCGCTCTCCTTCCCACACCCCCGTCCCACACCTTCCTGGCACCCAGTGCCGCTGCGGTTCCCCAAAAGAGCTGCTCTCCTGCCCTTCCGAAGCCAAGCACGGAGCCTGGGCTCTTGGGCACCCACCAGAAAGGACCGACAGCTCCGCTTCCCCCTTCCCATTTCTTCAGATTACGGGGCAGCTTGGACCCTACCCTAAGCTGTCCTTGCAGCTCCCAGGCCGGGGAGCAGAACAGGGCTGTGGACGGGTGCTGGGAACAGCGGAGAAGCTCCAAGGATCCCACACCTCCTCCAAAATAGGCTTTAAGAGGCATTTTTAACCAAATCTTCCTCCGTTTCCTCAGTCTCCCTCGCACCTACGCAGCTCTCCAGCCCTTCCCGTGCAATCTGGGCTGTACAAGCTGCACCAAACGCGAAGCTCGTTCCCTCCACAAGTGGCAATTACGCAGCACAAAGGCTTTAAACCCGAAGCATCTGCCATTTTATTCCCGCTGACGAGCACCAAATGCAGGAACATGTTCCAGGCTGATCGCTGCCAAAAGGCAGTCAAAGAAAAAATCCAGCCTGGGCAGAAGCCAGAGGGAGAAAGTGTAATCGAAGGAGACATTTCGGATGTTACTCCATTTGGGGGGGTCAAATCTTTACATCAAGCAGGAAGGTGCTGATGCCAAACTTCTCCAGTCGAGTTATAAACTCCAAAATGTTTTTTAAATGAAGTGGTAATGGAGCCTTAACTACCCCACCATAAATCTGCTGCTGTAGAAACTAAGGCCAAGGCCAGCTCAAGGCTTTACGCGACGTAATTACAAAACCAGCTCTTTTCCGCATAAGCCCGGAGCAGCTTGCAGCTCCAGCAACCGTGGGAAAAAAAATACCAAACCACTATAATAAAAAGCTATCACACTAACGAGCCAGTCCCTGGTGTCCCGCCAGCACTTGCAGGGCAGGAAAAGGTCTCCGAAGCTCCCGAGTGCCAATTTAAACATCAGGAATGTGGCTGGAGGAGCCTTTCTTGAGACTGGCAAGAAACGACCGTGAAAATCCTGCCCCTGGGTGCCTGTCCCGCTCCCACGGGGCCTGCCCGCGGCAGAGCGGGGCAGAGACCCAGGGGTCAGAGCTCCATCCTTTTATTTTACAGCAAGGCAAAGGCACAAAAATAACCCTAGAGCCTCTTTCCTGTTTTGGTGGGAATTTGCAGAGCTCCTCCTCAACAAACCCCTCAAAGGCAGAAGATGACCAAAGCACCAAAACCAGCGCTGACACTTTTACACAGATACCGAGTTTTCAACTCTGGAACAAATCTTANAGAAGTGCCGCCCGACCACTGGCGCCCGGCTCCCACCAGCCAGGACCTTCCCAGCGTTAGGGGTCACCTCCCCCTCCCTGCCCGCGCCGCAGGAGGCGACGCCGGAGGCTGGCGCTCACCCGCGGGCACTCACCCGGCGACTCCCTTCTGCCTCTCTCGGCGCCTTCGCAGCTCCTTCACCCGCTCTCGCTCCATGCTCATGAAGAGGCGCCTGTACCTCAGGTGCTGGGTCTGGCGCTGCGGGGAAGAGGAGGCACCTTTGAGAAGGGAGGTCTGGGATCGACAGCCGGCGGTATCGGCGCTCAGCTCATTGCTGGAGCGCGCACCCATCAGGAGAGAAGCCTCCCTCCTTCCCCACGAGATCCTCAAACATCTCCTTCCGCGCGAGCCCCAGGACGGAGAAGCTGGAGAGACAGGAGAGGAGGCCCAAGACACCTCTGGGTACCAGCACCCCGCGCTGAAACTCCCACGGACAGAAGCTCGTCAGCCAAAAAATTCCTAAACTCTCACTTTCCTGGGAGTAAAAGAGCCAGTTCCCAGTTCAAGTCACTGTAATTCTGAGAATTTTGATCCACCCGGGGCCAATACGGTTCACTGGAAGCCGGTATCTAAAAACTACAGTGAATGGACAACAGTGAGCAGGACCCACTCCATGCAGGGGAAGCACAGAGGTGGCAAACTCTGAGCATCAAGAAGAGCGTGGCCACAGGCGGAGGGAGGTCGTCCCCCCCCTCGGCTCTGCCCTGGGGAGGGCACATCTGGAGCACTGGGTCCAGTGCTGGGCTCCCCAGTTCCAGAAGGAGAGGGAGCTGCTGGAGAGAGCCCAGCGGAGGCTGCGAGGATGCCCAGGGGCTGGAGCCCCTCTGTGCTGAGGAAAGGCTGAGAGCCCTGGGGCTGTTCAGCTGGAGAAGAGCAGGCTGAGAGGGGATCGCAGCAAGGCTCAGCCAGAGCTAAAGGGCGGGGGGCAAGAGGATGGGGCCAGGCTCTTCCCAGTGGGGCCTGGGGATGGGACAGGGGGCAACGGGCACAGACTGGAACACGGGAAATTCCATCTCTACACGAGGAAAAGCTTCTTTCCCTTGAGGGTGGCAGAGCATTGGAAGGGGCTGCTCAGAGGGTGTGGAGTCTCCGTCCCTGGAGACATCCCAAACCCGCCTGGACACATTCCTGCGCAGCTGCTGCGGGTGACCCTGCTCTGGCAGGGGGTTGCACTGGGTGATCTCCAGAGGGCCCTTCCCACCCCGGCTGGTCCCTGACTCTGTGAACTCGTTGCTGAGACAAAGCCAAGAGCCCCGCAGGGAACAGCCCCCGTACGGTGCCGAGCACAAGGAGGTTTCACGTCTGGGCTTCAGGGATGCAGCAAGGGCCGGGAAACCTCCCAGCTAAAGCTCACACCAAAAGTCCTCCCACCAGCACAGCTAAGATGAGCTCCACAACGCCTGAAAGCTTAAGACGTGGACTTTTCCTCACCAGTGCCATGAGTTTTGGGCTGAGTTTGCCTCTCTTGCCCAGCGGAGCGCATCCTGCGCCGCTGGAGATAAAGGAGCAGATCACCAGGCTGAGAGTGGAGAAATGGATGGAAAAAACCCATGCGGAAGAGAGTGCTGCAAAACCAGTTATCTCGGGGTGGATCAGGGCCAAGGAGATAAAAAGCAAGGGGCAGAGGGAAGCGCCGGGGGAAGGAGCAGCCCGACGAGCCCCAGCTGCTGTCACGCTGTCTAGAAACCGCAACTGGCGTCTGGGTCAGCTTCTTGGAAAACGCTCGTCAGGAGCACAAAAAACGCGATTCTCTCCAACTCCTTTCGAGTTTTCGGCTGTGAGCTGCAAGCGAGTCGACCAAAGAAGAGGGAAGTGTTCCTCTTCACGCCAGAAGGAAGGAGGAAAATAAGAGTCACTTCCTTTAGGCATCCAAGAGAAACACCATCTCTTTGCATCGCCGGGATTAGCAGGAGCCAAACCCTCCTGGAGGCAGGCTGGTAAATCAGACACAGCCCCGGGACCGCGGCCCGGGCCTCCAGCCCGATGCCTGTGAGCTGCTGAGGTGGGAGAAACCTTTATATTCCCAACGAGATAAAGTGGGTTTTGTTCTCTTTTTTTAAGCATTTTCGGCAGCTTCTCTCTCCCCATGCAACGACAGAAAGCAACACCTTTGTTCTGCCAGGCAAAACGAACGGAGCCCACTTCTCCTCCAGCGTTACTCCATCCCAGATGTGGTGGGAGGAGCGCGTAACGGTTGCACTCACCATCACAGCAGACCTTAAAAAAAGAGCCTGGTAGTTTTGCCCAAAGCCTGAGATGCCATCAACGCCGAGAAACATACACTTTGTAGGCTAAGGCTGCTCCTGAGGCGTCTCCTCTGAGGCAGCAGCATCCCCCCCGCCCGATACCTTCCAGTGCCGAAAAAACGAGGACCGGGCCCCAGCAGACAAACCTGCTTCTTCATTTCCTCTCGGTCGACGCCAGCCCAGAGTCCAACAGGAGATGGGTGATGGGTGTGCAGCCCCTGAGGAGGCTCGGGCAAGCTGGGGTCCTTCACCGACCCGTCACAGAACTGGAAGAGAACGCACGAGCGGAGCATCAGCATCTTCACAGCCAAGTTTCTCCCTCAGCCAAGTAACTCCTCGCTGGAGGCGAGTCCCCTGCAGCCCTACAGTCCCCAGGGGGGCTGCGCTTCTCTCGGGGTTCAGGCTGGCGTCTCCTTCCCCTCACTAGACAGAAGGGACGCGTGTGACATCTCCACGTAGGAGCCTGAGCACCAAAACTCGGTCAAAAGCCACCCTTGGAGGAGGCTTCTGGTTTAGTTTGAACACGGAGTCACAGCTCCCCTCCTCGCGCTTGCCCTGTGCACTTCATGGAGCGCAAGAAAAACGCCAATAATACAAATAACAATAACAACAAAAGCACCCGGGGAATTCAACAGCCAGCGCCCGGCCCCAGACCTCAGCGTGAACCGCTGCCTTTTTCCCTCCGCTCAGTATTTGTCGAGCCAGTATTTCTGCTCCAGCCAGACTAATCACCAGGTGAGGCTGCTACAGCCATCAAGCATTTGCTAATTACTTCAGGTAATCAGCGCCACACATTTCCACGCCTCAGATCCTTAAGGAAAGCCTGCCTGAAAACAAAAGAGGAATCCATAAATACGATAAATACGTCAGCTCAGCCCTCCCAGGCAGACGCTCTCCTGCTGCCTCTACAGGAGGCATTTCGCCAGCCCCGAGGCAGAGGAATCGCAACGCCAGCTCCTTCCTCTGCTGCAGAGCTTTCTTTTTCAACTTTTCTAGCAGATTTCGGGCTGATTTGGTGCAGCGCTCGCAGCTCCTCCACCCCGCTGCCGCCCGGGAGCAGGGCAGCCGGAGCAGAGGCAGCTGCAGCTCCTGCTGGCCGCGGTTTGGGCTCGGTTAAGTGTATGGTGGGACTGCACGCTCCGGCTCAGATCTGCCCTGAGCGCCAGCCAACTGGCATCACGAGGCAGGCACAAATAAAAGGGCTTTTGGAGCCACAGCTGTCAGATGGAAGCAGTGAAACAGAAGCGGCCAATCTCACTTAGCTCTGACACTGCTCTCCAGCCGCTTTGACCACAGTAGGCTTCAGAGTTAACCAGGCCTGAGGGAGCAACTGCTCGACTACAGCAGCAGCCTCACCCGCTGCTGAAACAAATCCCAATCCCAATGATTCGAACCTCTTCGGACCAACTGGCCCAGCCCCTACGAGTCTTACTTTTGCGAATTCAATTTTGATGTAGAAGCCATCGTCTTGCTGGGCCTGATGCGGGGCCATCCCCTGGTCTTGCAGCTCAGCTGGAAGATCACCATGTCCTGCTGGAAGCAGTTCCNAACCCCAACCCTTCCATGACTCTACAACGTGTTCAAGCATCACCGCAGGGCATGAGAGCCAGAAAACGTGAGTTCAGCAGGGGAACTCACGACAACGTTCCCACCGAGTGCAGCAGCAGAGGGACAGACGGGCCGGGGGGCGAGGGAACGAGGAGGCGAAGACCCCTCCAGGCGCTGTTCTACCACTGCAGGGAGTGTGGGGGGCGGTGGGGTCTCTGGAGTGACACTGGACCACACAGCGTACTCCTTCAGATGGGGAGTGGGCAGGCTCCCCAGTGGCAATTCACAATATTTTGAGAGGCAGCAGATTGTTTCCTACAAACTAAAAAAACAGAATGCCAGAAGCAAGCTCGGAGCCAGGATTTTTTTTTTTTCTTCCCTCCCTGCCTTGCTCCAGCACGCCAGGAAGGGAAGAGCAGGGCTGCGGGCAGAGGGAGAGGACGGATCAACAGGCCAGGGATGCCTTGAGATGGCTCTGCTGCGAGGCGGGAAGGAGGGAGGACAGCCCGGAGCCAGTCTGAACATGGAATGATTTGGTGGGCACAGAAATTACTCCGTCAACCCTCTTACGACAGAGGCGCAACACAGAAGAGCTGCTTTGGTGAGGACACGGGAAGAGAGAGCAATGATTATTGCTTTGTGAGGACGCTCTGAAGGTAGGAGGAAAGGAAACCGCGGGGGAAAAAACCCACCTAACTTTGGAGAATGATCAACTGGGGAAAAGAACGGGGGTGCTGTGCCGCTGGGGAGGTAGAGCAGCCCACCGAGCCCTGCAGGAGAAGCGGCTGAAGAGTTGGTGACCTCACCTGAAACACCGGACAGGTCATGGCCACGCGATTACCATCTCCGTATCTGCTTGGGAAAGCAGGGAAGAAACTCCTTGGATGTTTTTGACCTGAAAAGAAATCTCTAGGAGAGAGGAAGAGCAATGATTCTGGGAGCATGGATTATTATGGATTGCAGGGAATGCAATGCTTTAGAGGGAAGGAGGGGGAAAAAAAAGGAGAAAAGTGCAGAAAAGAGGACTGAAGGAGAAGTGCTTTAAACGGAGAAGTTCCTTTAAACTGAGCAAGTGTGAACAAGACAAGCCTGGCCAAATCCCAAGCAATTCTTGCACCCGCCATCCACGCGAGCGCGGAGGGAGCGGAGCGCGGGTCGGATTACCGAAGGAATCACGCAGGAGAGAAGACAGGCAGGCGGGGAGGAGGAAACAAACCAAGTGCCAGAAAGGCCAAAGCTGTCAGTAAAACAGGAGAGCTGGGGGTAACGAGTCAGGCTTTCCCAAGAGACTAAAGGACTCGCTACTCCAGAGGGACGGCTGTCAGAGGACACCACACCAACAGCCGGTCACGCTTCTGGGCATCGGCGTTCAGCCAAGGGCTCGCTCCGAGCTCACAGAAACAGCAAGAAAAATCGTGGGTTACTATTGGGAAAGAAACATTCCGATTACTGCTAGAAGCTGAGGTTTCTCAGGAGGCAGGACCTGCCCTGGGCTCCCGCCAGGAGCAGCAGAGAATCCGCTAACGGCCCCCACCCCTCCCTGGGATCTGCCAGGTTCAGGTCATCAGCAAAGGGGATGAGTGCCCGACTTTAAATAAAGGAGAGGGAAAGGAATACTGGAGAGGTTCGCCTCAGGATTTTAACTGCCTGACTTTTGGGAAAAAAAGCCCGGAGGAAATCACCTCGCAAACTGCCCGTAAGCTGCTAGAAAGCCAGAGAAGCAGCAACCAGCCTAGATTTGTCAAGAGCAAGTCAGGTCTGGCTGGTCTGAATGAAGAAAGAGGCCTCGGGCAAAGCTCAGCAGAAGATATCTCGAGTTTAGCTTGGCTTTTGACACAGCCCAATTCAACGTTTTTGCAAAGAAATACCTGTTAGATTGAAACTATCAGAGGGGAGGGGCAGCGCTGGTTAAAAACACTGCCCAGAGCAGTCTCAGGAGCTCCCAGCACAAGAACAGAGTAAGAACTCGTGGGTTCTGCTTGATAATTTCATTGTGAGGCTGGAGGATGGAAGAAAGGAGCACCTTGATGACATTCGCCGACCCCACCAAGCCACCTGACGTCACAGAATTATTTGAAAACAGGCTAAAAAAGCTTGGGCTCAAACCAAAGGAATCAGCTGGAGCGGAAAGCACAAGGAAATTCAGCGAGGACAAAGGCAAAGGGCACGGCAGTGCACGAGGGCAGTGTTGTGGTTTGCGAAACCCATAACAATTTATTGTTGTTCAGACAATTATTCTACCGCCCCGTGACCCCTCCCCACCTGGGAACGGGAATCAGGGAAAGCAAGGAAACACAGGGGTTGACCTATAAATAGATTTACTGGGATAAGACTAAATAATTAACAATAACACTCAAGAACCAGCACTGATCCCCGTACTAACATAAACCACACAAGGATTATCCTCAGCCCGTTCTGTCACAGGGAGCCGCGCGCTCCCGCAGGGACAGACAGCGCGGGACGCTGCGGGAGGAAGAGGAGGGCACAGGGCTCCGGCACCGGGATGAGGAGGTCTCAGGATGGCAGCCAGCACGGGAGAGACTGACCTCCTCAGCGAACTGTCTGGTTTCTATGGAATGTGCCGTCCATGGTATGGAATAACCCTGCTGGCAGCCTGGGGCAAGTGCCCGGGTCCCGCTCCTCCTCATCCCCACATCTGGCGAGCTCGCAAACACCCAGGCCTTGGATCCCACAGAGCCCAGCCGGCTATAAAGGAACTGCTTTCACCAACTCAGGCACTAGAGGCTTCCAAAAGGGGAGTTTTCCCAAACACTACAAGAGAAGTTAGGCCTGTGCCGCTCGGAGCAGGACGGGCAGCAATTACCGGGGTAGTTAAATCTTTTGCAGCCGAAGAGACGGGAACAAGCTGCTGTCCTGCCTGGTGTGACCACGGCAAAGATCCAGATTAACAGCAGAGCTTTGCTTTTCCTCTGGTCTCTTGTGGTAATACAACGGAGTCATGCAATAAATCACTATATTCCTCCCGGAATAAATGGACTAGGGAAGCCGTTAAGTCCTCGCCAGAGGTGGGAAGAGCACAGACAAGTGTAGCTGCAGCAAGGCTGAGGGGGGAGGACAGCCCCCATCCCTCCCAGCCGCCTTTCCCGCTGCTCCGGATGACTCGCCACGGGGCCACAGGACCCCCATGACTCGCCACGGGGCCACAGGAGCCCCACGCATCCCACTTGCCATCTCCTGGAACCCTCCGGCTCGCATCCAGCCGCTGTATTACTCATGCGAGGCTTTAGTGCTGCTAACAGCCAAGTAATGAATCACGCCCGTCTTGCTGAGCACTCTGAACGCACCGAGGACTTATAACGAAGGTATGTTTAGTGTCCGAAATAGATAACGAGGTTTTCAAACCCATAATTATACCCTTGCTCCAACTCTTGTTCGTGAAGCTGACTTCCTTGAACAGAAAGCCAACAGCCCGCAGAGGAGGAAGAGATGGACCAGCAGAAAATGTCTTACATAAAAGGTACTTTCTGGGTAACATCCAGCCAAGATCTCCTTCACCCCTCATGAACCCCAGGAAGAGACGGGAATGAGGAACTGTGAGATGGGCAGGAAACTGGCTCTGGAGGAGGCAGCAAGACAAAAGATCAGGTTGGGTGGCTGCTGGTGTTCTCCAGGACGGAGAGGCAAAGTACGTCAGTTCAAGAAAGGCCTTGGCACGGAGAGCTGGACAATAGCTGCGACACAAAGCGGCTCTTCACAACGGGAGTGACGGAAGCAGGATGAAATTCAACAGAACAAAAGGTGAGGCGCTGGGGACTGACCTCCTTAGGTGCCCTGCTTCGGGGAAAGCAGAGCAATGCCAGCCATTCTCTACCAGAAGTCAGCCCTGGGTGAGGAAAACCCTCCAGATCTTTGCCACCCACACAAAACAAGGGATTGACGCAAGGGAAACGCTTGCTGAGGTTCGCTGGAGAAATAAAAGGCACCTAAGGGGAGGGCTGATCATCACATTCCACCCAGACACCCCCATCACCATCTCAGCCTTTCAAAAAAATAATCTTTTTTGAGTTCCTGTTTCCTACTTCATCTCCCATCAGTCCCTGCAAACAGAGAGGTTTTCACCCACTTTATCCTCCTGCCTTCTCTGAAAGGCGGCACCAACAGAGGGACAGAGCCCTCAGGACAGGGAAGTCTGGGGGCTCATCACCAGGCGGGTCACCAAAGCCCCGTTTGCTTCCCTTCTGCTGGAGAAACTCAGGGAACTGCGCTTGGGATCTGCTGGTCAGAGCCAGACCTTCAAGGGTGCGCCAGGCGATGCCTCCCGCCCCGCCGCGGGCAGCCCTCACTCACCTCTCGCCTCCAGACACCGCCGGGGAGCCGGAGGGGACCCGCTCCCGGGGACACGGCTCTGCGGGACGCCAGCCTGCGCCGAACTTGCCGCACGGTTTCGCTGAGCTGCCGTCAGGGTGGGAGGTGAAGAGGAAACACACGGTCAGGAGCTGCTTTCTGCGAGGGCTCCGCCAAGAAGTTTAGCCGCGCCAAGAGATCTCTTAACGTGCCCTGCTCCAACCACGGGACTGTAATCAGGGAGCGCGACTCCACGCGCAATTAGCTCCACCAACAGGCACAAGGTAACCTGCAACCCACGGTGTCCTTCGGAGCTGCCCCAGCGTCCTGACCCAGGCAGGGTGGAGGGCTCGGCGACAGCTCGTCCGCTCCCAAATCCCCCCGCTGAGGTGTCGGAAGTCCCAGATCCCCGACTGTCCTGCCCCGCGTCCCCCCAGAAGGAATCCTCTGCCCCGCGGGAAGCGCTGCTTCAACCGGAGTAACTCCAGCTCCCAGGAAAACACACTTTTCCTAAAACGCCACATGCTGCATAAGCATCACCATTAAGAAAAAGCTGAAACCAGTCCCTTGGAGGCGGTTTTCCCAAGCCCTGGCGATGCTGCGCTGCCGCAGAGGAGCTGCGGGAGGGTGGCACCACCTAGTGCCGCCTCCCCCGGGGGACAGGGCAGCCCTGCAGCCAGGGGGGAAACCCGCTGGATTCACACCAGCGGGGCAAGTTCAGCCACAGCATCCTCCGGGAGGGCAGTTACCACCAGCGTGGGGGGTTGTGGAGGAGTACAACAACACGCAGCGAACCGGAGCGAAAGCGCAAGCCGCACCCCCATGCATAGAAAAAAAAAATAATACTGAGGGATGTGCTGTAAAGAGGGTAGAAAGATAAATATTGCCCGTCCTCCATCTCAAAGCAGGAGCAAGCAGCGTGATGAAGCCGGGAGGAGGGATGCAGGAGGGATGCAGAGCTGACCTGGGCGGCTTGCTGCTGGAAGGGCTCGCTGTGCCCCCCCAGCCACTGCGCCGGGGCGGCAGGAGCAGCGGGACAGCAGACGGCAGGCCCGAGGCGGCTGCGGAACAGGCACGTGTTGGTCCTGGGGGTCAAAGGCAGCGCCGAGCCCAGGCGCCACGCGGCGAGGCAGCTCTCCCGCTCCGCCTGCTGGGAGACAGACCCCGAGTTAAAAAGCCACGTGCAAATCCCTAACCATCACCTGGCAGGACGTCACCCGGGCGGCGCGGGAGCTGCCGGCTCATTTTCGGGGACGGATGCTTCTGCTCTCCACGCCGAGAGGGGCACAACGAGCCCCTCTCCCCCAGGGGCGAAGGCAGCCACGGGCTTTCAGTCTGGCGCAGTGCTCCCCGAGTTAGGCGAGGACACCCCCACTCAGGCACGCCTCCCCGGCCCGCAGAGAGCCCAAACACCCCGGGGGCGGCCAAAACCGCTGACATTTCAGCACGTTCCCTTCTTGCGCCACAGTGAGTTTCTGGCAAGTCTCCCTGGCAGTTGTTTAAAAGCAGAAAGGATTAAACATATTAACGGGATAACCTAAACCAAGCCCACGGGGGAAGTGGGAATGCGGAGACAGCGTGAAAGTGTCGCTTGCAAACTATCTGCCCTGGAAAACGCACAGCAGAATGAGCTGCTGTGTTTAAAACCCGACCAGGAGACACCCAATTCATGGCTATTTTCTAACTCGGTGCAATTCTGCGCGGGGCGCCGGGATTCTCTTCTGCTGCCACCCCAGAGAGCCAGCGACCTCTCTGAAGGGCTTATAAAGCGCCTTCAGCGCCAGAGCGAGCCACGCCGTCACCCTGACCTCGCTGGAGGGGACACCGTTTGCGGACACGGGGTCTGCTGCGACCAAGAGTCTCCTCTCTTTTTCTTATTAACCCCTTGACTCGAGGTCCCGTGGGGCGGGTTTGTCCTGGTTTACGCTGTTCCAGAGATCTGCTTACTGCTCCACAGGACTCCTGCAGCTGCTGCTCCCTCCGCATCCTGGCCTGCCGGTTCACCCGCTGCTTCACCTCTCCCTGGAAGCGCCTCAGGCTGGCTGCCTTCTCCCGCTCCCGCGCCTTCAGCTCCTCCTCCACCCGCGACGCTGCTGCCTGCAAGAGGGGAACGCACATTTTATATTGAGTTTTGCCACACGGCAGCGTCACGGCGGCACGTATTCCACATCCCCTTCCCACACCTGCATCCACGAGCCAGGCAAGCAGCACCCGGAGCGAACGCAGTGATGTTTTATTTCAAAATCTGTGCAATAACAGCTTGGACAATCCCCAATTCATTATTATGAGCTGGGATGGGATCTAGTTAGCCAGGTACGGAGCACGCGCACCTCCGCGACACACCAAAAGAAAACAAAAAGGCAGCCTCATACAGCAACTGCCAGCTCCTGCTCCCACGAAAGGACACTCAAATATTCCAAGCCCGGGCGGGAAAGGAACAGGCTGATCTCTGGTCCCGTTAGCAAGGGTTTTACCATCTGAAGTCAAAGATTTAAGGCAATGGCCTAAAAAAAATAAGTTGCCTTTTTTTTTTTTTAAGGTTCTCACTTGAAGTCGTGCCAAGCGATTCTGCTGATGCTGCCGTGCTTTAAAGAAAACCGGTATCGCTCTCCTGGCAGCACGGCCCAAAGCGAGAAAAATCAGAGCCGGAAGGGATGGAGGAAAGGGGCGAGGCAAAATCAGCTCAAGAAATGCCGGGTCGGATGCTCCCGACATCCCGCTGGCTGCCAGGAACTTTACGGCAGCAGAGCAAGGTCAGCACAGCCACCCAGAGCAGGAGAACGGGGAGAAATCCGCAGCGGCACCGCTGAAACCAAGCCAGAGCTCCGCCACGGCCGGCCCGCCCCACTCCATCAGCAACGCGGGGGCGGGAGGCGTTAATAGATCTATTTTCAACCTGATCCGCGGGTGCACAGACGTCTGCGAAATCGGCTCCGACAACCCGCACCCCTTCGTCTGCCCCCCAAAGCTCCCACCGCGGGGGGAGGCCCGGGAGCGCCCCGCAGCAGTCGGGAAGAGTCGGGCTCCCCCAGGAGTTTCCTGGCGCTGGGATGGAAGTTGTGTGGAACATGGAGATGGTTCATTTCCATATATCCGCTCACCCTTTCAGGATCTAAATTACAATATGGAAATAAATCATGGCAGAAGGGCAGGAGCGTCCGTAACGTTTCGACATTAACTCCAGGGGACTGAACTCATCATCTTCTATTTCGTGCACTTTTAGGCCTCTCATCACAACCCTCAAAGCAGAAACCCCCGACAGAAGCATCAAAAAAGATTTCCTTAAGTGTTTCTCATGGGGTACAGCGGAGATTGGCTCCGGGCCCTAAAACATTCCACTTCCTTCATTATTGTTTTTTTAAATAAGCAATGCGGAATAAAAGCTCGGCTCACCGAGGTCCTTTCGGGATGAAGGGGAAGAGCAGCAGCGATACGGGGGGCGCTGAGCCGGCCGCGGCACGGGCGCCTCAAATGCAGAATTGCAGCGTGGAATGACAAACCCGGCACCGATAACGCAAGGAGCAGGCGGGAATAGCGAGGAAAAACCCTCCCGTCTCCGCGCAAACCTGCCAAGTTTCAGCTGCGCGCCCTACGCTGGAAGGCAGCTTCCAGGAAAGTGTTGAAAAGTCTGGAAGTCCAGCTCAAATTAGAAGCGCGGAGCACACAGTGCGAGTAATTAAGCAATCGACAGGAGCCAATTAGAGCATCGGCCGCCTTCCCCGTCCCACTGATGTTTAAACCAGGGCCTTTCTCCTAAAAAAACGCAGCTTATACGAGGGGATTGGACTTGGGGCTCGCGTAAACAGGACGCTGGGAGATACAGTCACCACAGCGGCTTTTCACCCTGCCAGAAAATTATTAAAATCAATTATTCTTCTCAGGAGCAGTGCTGCTGGCTGCCTCCCAAAGGAGGAAAAAAAAGCTCATTTTTGGCCCCAAAAGGGCCAGCAGCACTCACAAAGGCCAGGCTCTGCTGGGGCCCCCCAGGGCCGCTCTCCACCCAGGCGCCCACGGGGACCACGCTGGGGTTCCTCTCGGCCAGCACCCGCCAC
>VXBO01002267.1:0-17042 GCA_013400135.1 Rhinoptilus africanus
ATTCTATGATTCTATGATATGAAGCACCAGCTTTGGTACTGTGTTTTAAAGGTACGAAAGGAAATGTGGTTAAGGTAATAAACATTGCTGATAATGTGGATTTCATCAAGCCAACAGCATTTTTCCTCAATAATTTTATTACCCCTGTCTTGCAAGGATTCAGTACCATGATAAGAACTGAAAGCACAATCTTTTATCAGGAACAGAACACACAATAGGCTAACAGGCAGCATAAAAATATAGGTTTGCCAAAAGTAATGACCTGAACTTCTGGATTTTAAGAGAGCTCAGATTTCCCTGAGGCAGTCTCCACTCTCCTCACACTAATGAAAAACTTAACTACAAAAGACTCAGGGAATGATACAGGTATACCCTACAGATCCTCATCATACAGAAAGTTCATTTCTACAAAAGACATTATTACTTGTAAATGCCATTTGAATTTGACTTGTCAGGTATTGAAGGAAGATTCATGCCTCCAGTTGTAAACAAAGGGCACTCATTAATTAGTTTCCCAATACGAAAATACAATGAGATGCAAACACAAGTCAGTGGCTCATGTCAGATGCACAGGTAACAAATCATAGAACTGGACACAATTTGAACCGTTAGTGCTGGCATAAACGCCATGGAGCTCCGGAGAGGTAGCCAGTCAACCCAGACAGACTCATTACTGCAAGCAGCATTAAATTAAACAGTGGCATAAAGAGTCACACAATATCTCAAACTTTAACACATTGATAAGCTGATTACTTAAGCAAAATACTGCAGAGGGCTGTGTGTGCCGGTGTGCATGCATTTAAAGTACTACACATGCATAGGTCACTCAGATATTGCATTAAATTCAATAAATTAAACATGAATCGTTGGGCACGTTAAATGAATTGCAACCCATAATCATCTAGAGTAGCAACAAGGCATTCATTTAAACTGACCTAGATGGATTGTGTAAAGAGTTATTACATATAACAGGAATACAAATCACAAGTTAGAAAACCTGGAATTCTTTTCTGTTTGAAAGGATTTTTGTAAGAAGTCAGTAACTGAAACTATGCATACGTCTGATATTTTGCCACTTCCTTTACTAGGCACTGTTTTATTGGAGCAGTTTATATGCAAATAAGATAATGTGAGACTGTAAATAATGTACCTGTGGCATGGTCCACTCTGAAATCCTGTGCCTTGTCTGGGATAATAGGGTGGTAAGATACAGAACAGTACTGATGATGAGTATACAAAACACTCAGTTGAGTCAGGAATCTCCAGAATTTCAAAGCAGGCATATTTGGCACAACTAATTGAAGAAGCAAAGCTTTATTTGAACTTATTCTGGAATGTACAGCAGTTACTTAGATTTGTTTTATCTTCTTATTCAGAAAGATTTCATGGTCCAGAGAGAAGAGCACTGTTCCTTCAGTCAAAAGATTCAGGGCGGAATTCATCTGACTAAATGCAGAGGTCTGCTCTTTATCTGAGTCATCCCAGTCCCCATGGATAATCACTAGAAATCTAGTCACTATAGGCTATGAAGTCTAAGACAGAATTCCTCTAACTCTAAACCAGACACTTTAAATACATCAGCTGGACTGAATCCTAAAAAGGTCTTTTTCTCTTCAATGAATATAAAGGGAGGTTCAGAAATAGCTGTCTATGTTACATATGTCTAAGGAAGACGAGGTGACTCCTGTTCCTAGAATCTGCTCTTGGCCTTCCTGCTAACATGCTATATGGCTCTGGAAGTCTAAATGCTATAAAAAAAAATCAAGAATGCTATTTTAGACTTCTTTGCTCTATTGATGACATATATTAGTCACTATCTGTACTTTTCTGACATCTATATTTACTCATGGTGACTCCCACTTTTCATCTTATCATAGTGGTGTTCTGCTTCCCAATCTGTCTGGTTTGTATATTTACTGTGTAGTCTTTAAACAAGAACCGTCACTTTTACACGCAGGATGTAACAGGACAGAACCTCAGTATCAGATGTGCCTCTTGGCATAACACTACACAGGTAGTTAAAAATGAATTTTAACTGTTGTTAGCATCATCTGAGGTTAGAAAATTCTTCTTATCAGCTAATGTGAATACCCATGGTATTTAAAAAAAAAAAAAATCATAGTGGTGTAAAAGAAAAATTCTATGTCTCACAGTATATTCACAGCCATATTAGGGAGGTGACAGTAAATATAAATTTCATGAGCAGGTTACCTGAGGATAACAGAAAAAAGGAATAATATAAAAAACCTGCCAGAACTTACATTTGGAAGAGCATATACTGAAGTGGCTTGCTAAATTTATAAAAAAAATAACCCAAAACCCACAGTGGAAAAACAAAGGTCATTTTAGATTAACAGAAGCTTAATTTAGTCACTAATTACTAGTTGGTCACCATTAATACTGTCCAGAAAATCTGAAAAGTCAAGAGCCAGAAAACCACGCTAGGTTGCAATCGATAGTCTCAGACGGTAGCACAGAGGCAGCCTGCTCTGTGCACACCCCTCCTGGCCTCTCATACTTGCCTAGCGCCAGAATTCTGCAATCATTTGGCATTACTGTCCACTAACAGTAGCCACCTATGGTCCCTTTGGTGAAGTCTGGGAGGGTAGTGTGATCCTATCATCAGTAATAGAACCGACAAGAACTTACTGAAAGTAAAATTTGGACAATTCCAAATTAATCTAAATGATGCCCTAGCCAAAAAAGCTGCCTTTAAGATCATCTCTTAAAAAAGATTAAGAAGTGTTCCTTTTTAATTCATTTGTTAAAAAAGTAAATAAAATATTAATGATTAAATTTAGGAGAGTTACCTGAAATTGGTTATTTCAAATATAAAAAACAAAAGGACTGACTGAGGATCACTGAAGGAGAATATCTGTAAATTGGTTACTTTTCAATTTCTGTGACACCCTACAAGAATGTTTTTACTTTACTTTACTTCAGTCCAATGAAAAGCCTAATTACACTCCATGGAAAAAATGCCTGAATAAAAGAGAAAGCAATTTTGTTACAGAGCAAAAAATAAGAGAGAGGGATATTCAGTCAGTTTTCAAAACTGCCTACGGTTCTGCATCACTAAAACAATTTACATTACTAACGGTTTAGAATTTAAATATAAACATATTCATAGAATCATAGAATCACAGACCCATTCCAACCCCCTGCCCTGGGCAGGGACATCTTTCACTAGCTCAGGCTCCTCAAAGCCCCATCCAACCTGACCATCCAACACCTCCAGGGATGGGGCAGCCACAGCTTCTCTGGGAAACCTCTTCCAGTGTCTCCTCACCCTGATTGTAAATATTCCTTCATTATACCTAATCTAAATCTACCCTTTTTTAGTTTAAAACCATTACCCCTTGTCCTATCACTAGACCCTGGTAAAAAGTCTCTCTCCATCTTTCTCATAAGCCCCCTTTAAGTATTGAAAGGCTGCAATAAGTTCTCCCCAGAGCCTTCTCTTAATTAATACTAGAGAAGACTATAACAAAAATTTATTCAAAAAGGTATTCATAAAGGTTACCAAAACCAAGCATGGTGGCCGAAGAAACGTTGTGGCAGTAACTGTAATGTTGCACATTTAGGGCAAGAATAACTTTGACTGTTTGAATGAACTATTTGAATTATGATTTAAGAGAAGCCAGCCATGGTAATCAGCTACGTGTCACTGCATGACCTCAGTCACGTTCAAAGTCCATGCAAGCAAATGAAGCAATATTACACAATAACAGATGAAATAAAGATTATTATAATGTCATTATAGTATGTCATTCTTTCATCAAAGTGGCCAGGATTTCACCAGCTGAATTCATGCTATATCCCTCTCACTAATGCACAAGGAATAAATACTTTTTGCATAAAGGTTGCACAGCACAGCTTGGTAAACAACTTGGTTACCAAATAACACCCCATCTAAGTCAATGCTAAAACTTTTATTACCCAAAGTAAATTACTGCAGGTCTTCAAAGTAGCCTATACTGTAGTCACCCTTCATGGCAGGGTATTATTCTAAGCTAAATTCTATGTTGCTGTGAAAGTAGATTGGACTTACCCAAGCTGGATAGTTTAAAGCTATCTTGGGTGTCTTTTTATTACAATATAGTCATCCTGAGTGATGCAGCTCACAGATTTAGACATCTAAATTTAGATGTTTACCTGTAAGCTAAGTTCCCATTACAACCAATAGAGATGTAATCAGATAAATTTAGTGAAACCTAAAGATCTGTTCAGTCAACCCTGAAATAGACAGTTACTTTAGGATAATTATTTTAGGCTATTCACAGAACTTTCCTCAGCAAAATATAAGCACAGCATTGCCTGTGCCATGCAATCTCAGGACCCTTAGTTGGGTGATGGCTAATGTAACTCCGGTACCATCACTGTTATCTAGGCTTTGAAACTTCAGTCTTAATGGACTGAAATACTACTCTCTTAATTTTTTCTCCTGATGTCATTGCCATATAGAGCACTAGAAAGAACCGAGTATGCAATGGTTATTCATTTCAATCTCAGTTTGAAACCTCAGACTTGAAGCTCAGTTTATGCACAGAGTATCAAGAGAAAGAAAACCAAAACCTGGGGAGATATAACACTCTCTCTTGACTAAAGGTTAGTTTCCACTAGGTGAGACATTCTCTCCTAAAACATTTGGTGCATAAATCAAAGCATAACACTTAAGCTATTCCTTTACTCTCCTGTAGAAAACAATTTCCTCTTAGTCTTTCACAACAGACCAGGCTGCTCTGTACTTATTTTCAGGCTACTAGACTGGTCACAGCAAACAGCTGCATGTGTTTGACAAAGTTCTTATTGTACAAAAGGAGCCTAAGAGATGGAAGAACAGTAAAATGGAATCAGAAGTTAAATTGATACAAAAGGAAATGAAGCTGCAATGCAAAATAAAGATTTAAGGACTTGCTCAGAACCCACAAATTGGTGATATCATCTTGTCTCTTCACACTTTTTTTTGGCCCAGGAATACGATGCAGAGATAATGGAAGTCGTGGTCACAGTAGCAATGTTATTAATATGCCCCGCTGTATGCGTGACTTACGTACATCATGAAGATTAAGTCAGATCTACCACAATCGACGACCAGTGTGTATATATACATACTGCCTTCTGTATTAAACATGTCTAGATGTTGCAATAACAATGCTTCACCATTCTATGCATCCCTTAGACTTCCCAATAAAGAGTGTCTTGTGAGAAACTTTGCTCTCTTTCTTCCCTCTTTGACACCTCCCCAGGTTTTAGCATAGCAGAACATGTACAGCTTACCATGGGCAAATTCTCTGTACAAATCTGTACTCTGTGGAAGACTGCGCAGTCCTCTGCACATCTGTAGCATCATCTATTGCACAAAACAAAGTGTTAGTTGGCAAAGCTACACCAATGCATACTCCAGACAGTTAAAAAAATTACCTGGTAGCTTTAAAATAGTTTCTATAATGAGGCTTATGGATGGTGTGTGAATCTTTTAGTCTACTTGCTCTTTTTAAATAACTGATGACATCAAATGGAATTTTCCATGAAACCAGTGGCATAGAAATTTGTAGACACTGATAGGTGAAGTAGTTTCTAAACTTTATCTGTCCGAAAAGTTTGGAATGACTATTTGGTGGTCAGGGAGATTAAGTCATTATAAAATTTTTTGCCTGGAGGACAGAACCTACTAACCCATAGCAAGAGTTTCAGAATTTATCCCAAACAGAGGTGAAAATTTACATATCATGCAAACCATTTTTATGTGAAATTTGAGAAGAGTAATTAGGTATTTTCTATTAAAATTTATCATGGTCTAATATTACACATACATGTTACAGGTTAAAATAATGTCCATTTTTCTTATATAAATACACCTATAAAGAGTTTCTAGGTGATCATTTATTATGGATAGTACATTTTGCAGAATCTGAGAATCTCAGTAGAGTTGTGGTTGGTGGGGACGTCTCATGAGTGTGTAGACCAACCCTGCTACGCATCAGAGAGTCAGCCAGAGCGGGTTGCTCAGGACTATGTCCAGACAGCTTTTGAATATCTCCAAAGACGGAGACTCCACCACATCCCTGGGCACCTTGTGCCAGCGCTCAGTCACCTTCACAGTGAAAAAGTGTTTCCTGATACTCAGAGGGAACCTCCTGTGTTTCGGTTGGTGCCCACTGCTTTTTGTCCTGTCACTGGGCCTGGTTCCATTTTCTTTAAATCCTCCTGTCAGGTATTTATGTACATTGATAGGATTCCCCCTGAGCCTTGTCTACTGAATGGAATTCTACTTAATATTGGTGTCTAAAAGTTAAACTTCTAGTCTAAGCAAGCCACATAGACTCCAAGTATTTCAACCTCCTTTTCCCTGTTAATGTATTTCCTCAGCAGGGCAAAAGCTAAAAAGCCAAAATGAGAATCTAAACAGAAAATAGTGACTTAGCACTTTATACAGGCTTACAGCATTTAGAAATGGTAAATGCCTGTCAATACTAATTTTGAAAGCAAAAAAAATCATTCCTATAAATGCAGTAAGACCAGTTTAAAAGAAAACCACTTGTGATAGTATGTTAAAGGCTACTGGAACCAACGGACCAAAATCTATTTTCAATAAGCATGAGGGAAAAATCTTACTTTGCTAGCATTTCTTTCTACATATTACAAGAAACTTAGTTAGAGAAGTGACAAGTTATCAAGTGATTATAAGTTAGCAGGTGATTATCAGGCAGAGAGTTATACCCAGCTAAGTCACAGGCACATTCCTCTGATTGCATTTGAAGCAGCATATTGTGCATATGATTGCCTGCCAATGATTCCACTGGCAGAAGGATCAACTCCCAATTTGCTTCAGAGGGCTGCCAACAGGATGACAATCTAGCCTTGTGTTTCAGCATTGACTAGATTAGCCTGCCACTAAAGGAAGACATTTGACTACCTATGTACAAATCATTTACAATGCATTTTAAACCACATTTATATATGTTGTATATTTTATCTCCTTGATTCACTCCTCCAGTTTCTCCTTGTTAGAAATCATGGCAGCATTTTGCCTCCATCAGGGAGAGCAGGTGAACAGCTTTAGCCATTCTAGGCACCTGCATTAATGCTAAATCAGCTCTCATGAATTGTGCATGAGATCCAATATGTTACAGTCATTAACTCTGGCACAAAGTAAAAAAGCTTCTTTAGACAAGACTTTCCTTTACCATGTCAGGCCAGAAATAAAAACTACAGAAGGTAGTGAATCAGACCCTAAAGATTTTTTCCTTTCGCTTGTACTAAAGAAGGAACATTTTTAAATTAGGAAACATCAATTGCAGGAGAAAGGAAGAAAAGATGAAACCGTGACATATAAGCATTACCTGTGATTAGCTTAATATATAATTTGCTCAGTTGTCCATGATCTGTAACAGTAACTGAACTTTTAGAGTACATTTATATCCATTACAGGAAGAATAAGCCTCATAACCTACATTCATTTCCCTAGTCCACTAATTGTGTTTTCTCCCTGAAAAATTTTAATGTTGCCATTAAATGAGGAAGAGCCCATCAGTGCTGTGGCTGCTCTAGTCTCCTCTTCGGGGCCATAAGCTGCTATAGCTCAGTTTAGTGCTTCCCTCTAGTGTCCACATACATCACATACACGGGATCCTTAAAACCAGTGGGTATGAATTAAGTGAAGTTAATTCCAGGCGATATTTATATACTCATTTTACTCAATACCTCCCACTGAGGCTGCAGGTGAAGACCGTACAGGATCAGTTTCATAGATTAAATTCTTAACCCACCAAATTGTGATATTTTTCTCTTTTCATATCTCAGTTATTATATCAAAATTTAAACAGTATTAACCCCTTCTCTTTGTTTTAAAATCATTTTGCTTCCTTTTTTTTTTTTACTACATTTTATTTTGGTGATGACAAACAGACAGGTGACTTCTTCTCCTTAATTCTTTTAGACTAAGTTTGCAGAGATCATTTAGTGTGCAGTTATAGAAACAACTAACGTCATAGACAGCTCACTTTATACAGCACAGCTAAGTGGTCAGATCATTAAACAGCCACACTAACCAAAGGAGTGGACTGATTTTCATTTCTCATGGTTGATTATCTCCCTGGGCAAATCTGTATTGCTCAGTTTCAGGGGGGGGAAAAAAAAAAAAAAAAAAAAAAAAGCCGTTTCAGTTTATTGACTCAAGCTGGACTGATCATATTGAGTCAGTTATGTAACAAAATTATTTCCTCTTGTTTTATCTGAATTTTAGTTGGAAGTTCCATGTCCCACTTTTTCCTATGCTTATTTACATCTTTTTTCAGCATCATGAAACTCAGAATGATATCTGTGTGCGTTATTGCAGCTGTCATTCTCCGGAAGGACTGGCCAACGGAGCCACCCTGGAAGCACGGTTCACAGCATCTCAAAGGCAGTTTGCTGATAGAGCAATGTAATCGATTCATGTATTTTGCAACTGTTTTCTCGAATCAACTCATAATTAAATGCATTGTCTCTCCAACAAGATGAAAAATATTCTGAATCAGATCAACAAAGTCAAAGCAAATTATTACATGTTCCCTTTAGAAAGTAAAAGGTATCTGGAAATCAGTATTTTTCTTTTTGAACAGAAAATTTCAACTCTGTGAAATTATCATTTTCAGCTGCCAAATTTGCTTTGGCAAAATAGAATTGTGCCTTTGAATACTACAATCCTCTCTGTAGCTATACATATTATGACCTCTTTTATATTAATGAATATTTAGCCTCCCAGGAGTTTTCAACCAGCACACTGAGGTTCTTTAGATCATAGTGCTCCTTGATATTAGCACTCAAATCTACAGACACCAAGTTTGTGATGAATGTGAGCATGTGTGGATTTGTGTGTGAGAAAGGGAAAGAGAGAGAGAATGTCTTTGAAAATCTGACTTGCCTTTAGGTAACACATTTCTGACTTATCGGCCTTTCCTGTTTCTTTGTGTACTAGTCTGGGAATTTTATGAAGTCAGTATTTTCCTGTACTTGCTGAAATAGTAATGTTTCAGGGCTTCATAAAACACAAATGCCATTGCAACTGAAAAAATGGTAAAAATTGGTATAAGAGGCAAGGAATTTCAAGTCACAGTTCAAGTATCTAAGTTTTATCTGCTCAAGGGTATGATGCTGTGAGAGATGGAGGGAATAAGGGGAAAAGAGAGTTTACAACTTTAGGAAAGATTTTGCTTCTTAAGGATTCAACTGTGTTTTAGAAATACCACTGCAGGCTTAAAAGGATTAGGAACAGAATTTTTGCAGGACTAATTTCAGTTAGCTTTATAAACATGATTTTTTAATCTACAGCACAGTGCCAGATGTGATAGATGAAGGGCTACAAAACAACTACTGCTCTTTTCGTATGGTTATTTTTTTGTTTGGCTGGTTGGTTGGTTGGCGGTTTTTTTTGTGGTTTTCTTTTTTAAAAGCATCACTTGTTTCTTCCTCACTTCAGAAAATGTGATGTGTGTGATTGTACCATGTGCCAGTCCAGCTGTGTACGTGGCAGTCCTCTGATAATCATCTCAAGCTAATTTCAAACACATTGGGTAGGGAGAAGATGGCTAAAAGATATAAAGAGCTTGCAAGCTTTATAAAAAATTGGTGGCTTAAAAAAGGAGAGAGAAAAACTGAATATCCCTCTAGAAGGAAAGACTTCTATGTATGAGATCATGAGCTCAAAACATATCAGCAAACAATCCACATGTGCAACACAGAGCTAAAGACAGCATGTATGCCTAGACATTGCCGAGACGGAAGCTGTAGGATATGTGGGCACCTAGAGGTACAGCAGACACTGGTGTTAGTACAGAGTATGGCCAAGAAAGTGACTTGAAAGTGTCATGGAAGAGCTCAGAGTAATTATGAGAAAGAAAACACAAAAAGCTGTAGATCTTGTTTCCTTAAATCTGCCACTCTTGGTAAAACTCAATAGCAATTTGCTAATTTCAGAGGAAGGCTTGACGGAGCATTCAGCTTCTAGTGTCTTTCACTGCTTTCTTAACTGAACAAAGTGGGGGTTTTCCCCTTGTCTTGAGAAAAAAAAAAGTCCCATGAAGTCCATTACACAAGAATAGATTCAACAGTCATCGCTCATATTATCTTTTGCATGGAGCTGTGCAATTTCCTTCCCCTAGCAGTGCCTGTGCAATCAGGGACACAAGAAAGCACAAGAAGTACAGCTCCTCTGAAAGTGAAAAGAACGTAAGGAGAGAGATCTGTGTGTGGGAAGAAGGGGTTTACTGCTTAATGTGGGATGTAGAACCTGGGTTCAGTTTCCACATGACACTGGACAAGTCAAAAGCCTCTAAGTATCTGCCTCCTTTAGAATGGCAGCTGGTTACACTCTTGTCGTGTCTTTGAGGAGCCATGATTAAGATACTCATCCCTAAAACTAGAATAATAGCATTTCTTTCCATCACAGGAATTATGTAAAAAAAAGTGCATTGATGATGATGAAGCAATCAGATATTGCCATAATCAGTACCTTAAATTGTATTTGGGATGGTTGATTTAGCCACTCCAGAGGTAAGCAACAAAGAACTGTGAAAGTTCTCTGTAAAAAAAAAAAAATATTTTTTTAAGGTACTGTTGGTTTCCTGAAGCAGGAGGTGATCTGAACCTCAGTTTCAAGCTGTACATGCTTACAAAGAAAGCCATTATGTCCCAGTTTCCTGTTGATAAGTGTCTGATTTCTTACATCCCCTTCTTGTTGCAGTAGAACCTAACTCTGGTTCTCCCAAGCTGGACTGACATCCACACAAAGTACTGCCTTTGTGCAAATGTGCCCCGCTGGCTTCTACGCACCAAGAGTCCGGTTCAGCTAATGTGGCAAGCACAGGAGGGCTGGGTGGTCATCTGGCAGGCTAAGATGGACACACAATTCTGTTCTCCCTATAGAGCCCTTTTCTCACTGGGTATTATCGATACTCTTTTCTCTTGTCATGTTTCTGAATTTCTAACCTTCAAGTTGAAATTCAAAAGCTAGTAAGGGAAAGCTGGTAAGCTTTAAGGTCCCTTCCAACTCTAACCATTCTATGCTTCTATGGACAGCAGTTTTTCTACTTGAACAGGTTGCTATGCACAATTAGTTTTATTTTTGCTTATCTTTTGATGGTACAATCATAGTTTTTCTATAGAGTACTAAGTAATTCTTCTGTGAAGAGTGAAATATTTACCGCTCTAGCATAACGATGTCTTGGTAGAGCAGCGCAGGGGTGGTATAATAGCAGGAACACGGGATGCAGCGTAGAGGAGTACAGGCATGGGGGTGGTAAGGAAGAGACCACAGGAAAGCACTGGAGACCTCAAGGATGTAGATAATTCATCAATGGTCAGTCAAAGAAATGGACATATGGAACTGGAC
Organism: Rhinoptilus africanus; assembly: GCA_013400135.1. Classification (NCBI taxonomy): domain Eukaryota; kingdom Metazoa; phylum Chordata; class Aves; order Charadriiformes; family Glareolidae; genus Rhinoptilus; species Rhinoptilus africanus. The sequence goes on from VXBO01002267.1 coordinate 11,375, forward strand.
AAAACTGGTTTTAGGGGTCACAAAGAGAGCGAAGCAAAAGCGTCTAATATCTAAAACAGTTCACATGCAAAATGTGGATGTAATAGGATGTTGCAGACATTAACAAAGAACAGATTGCAAATCTGCATCAGAAAACATGAAAACAGCTCAAGCTGAACCCCGAGTGAAGAAGAAACCACCAACATGATACTTCCCTGGCAAAGGGTAAGAAACTCCACCATGAACATCACTCTTCCCAGCACAGCACACGAGACGCTGAACCTTTCTGCAATACCCTGCTCCCTGCCTTCTTTGTGAGAAAGACTGGACCCATGGATCCAGGCCCCAGAAGGGCAGTGGATGAGTGTGCATAACAATTTAAAGCATATTATTATTACTGAGTCTTACTTGTGGTAATATGCTTTTATTTTCCTCCTTTTTTTCTGCATTAACTAGATATAAAAATTCTTTTGATTATACTGTTGAGATTTCAACTATACCAACAATAAATTCTTGGCTTTACTTATAAGGGGTGTTTCTTTTTTGCATTACAAGGTTTTGAATTTAGCAGAATGACAGAAAAACGAGTACAACGATTACATAAACTCTGTTTCTTTAGATGCCCGGGTTAGAATTGAAATCCAATTGCATCAACAGAGTAGAATCCACTCTCTTTTATCTTTTTTTTTCTTTTTGTTCTTGATACAGCTCTCTGCTACTTAAGTCTTTTGTCAAAAATTACAAGAGCTAAGCCTTTCTTTCACAGCATCAGTGTGGATACTTTCACATCAACAATCTAAATAGCAGCACTAATTCAGCAATAGAATAAGAGGCTGGTGAGTTATTGTAATTTATTTATAACTGAATTAAGGGAGATTTAGTTCAGAACATAAGAGAAACTTTCGTGCCAAAAGAATAGTTGAGATTGGAATAGATTAGATATAGAGGCTGTAGAAAAGCTTTGTAATTTGAGCTTTTTAATTACAAGTTAACCAGGCTACTACAAATGAGTAGTTCAAATGGAGTCAAGCCTGAGTCGGGGCAGCAGAATGGAACAGATGGCCTCCTCAATCCTCTTCCAGCTCTATTACCTCAGATAATCCCATATATAATGTAATAACATTTATTTCCTAGTTCACATTTTTCCCTTTGTTGCTGTGTCTCAGACTAAGGCTAGAAGTTTCTTCATTTTGCAGCACAGAGTGCAAAAGAACATGCAAAACTACAGCACCAGACAGAGGAACTACCTCACTGAGTGAAAAGCAGCAGCTGATGCTTCTGTGAATGCCTAAATCAACCAGCCTCCCCTGGATGTATAATTGCTTCATTTCATTTCACAAGACCTGATGGACTGTAGAATTTTTATGATTTTTTTGGGACTCCGAGGATCATCCTTGTAACAATGACACAAAGAATGAATTGTCAGGGAGTTTCTTCTGCAGTGCACGTATGGCTGAAATGCACAATGTGAGGTTATCTGGATTGTAAGGGTGTCTGGTTCAGAAAGGTGTTTAGTTAATGGCTATTCAGTGTAAGAGACAAAGACAAGGAACAGCAAAAGCTATAAATCAAAGACAGAGGTACACAAACCCTAACAAGGAGCAGATAACCGAGACAACAGCAAAGACCAGAACTCTCACTGCCCAATGGGCCATTCAGGACCCATCTGTTCAGCCACTGAAAGGGTCAGCTAGCACTTTGTAACTGGTATGAAGGCAAACAAGATCAGGGGTCTCAAAGAAAAGAACAAACTTGTTATGAGACATTTGAGGAGTCTTGTTATGGGACCTTTTGAGGGAATTCCTAAAATGTGCAGCTTACTTTGAGATGTTTAGGGAAAAGGACAAAGGCAGTGGCAGGGATCAAGGTGGATTGGGGTGGAGCAGGCATGGAAAACTGAAGAGGACAAGGGACTAAAAGGGGGCAGGTCACAGGTAAGCAAGTTGCAGGTCAGTACTGTTATGTGGCCAAACCCTGCACCTAGCCTCTCCATTAAACTCTATTTCTACCTGTTTTCTGTGCAAGCGCACTCTCTATTCTGTGTATGCTTGCGTATGCATGTGCACGTGCTCTGCTACTGAACTTCAGGCTGGATCTCCCAGGAAATATAGGGTCAGCATCTGAACAGGTCCAAGGACTGAGCGGTTGACGGCATAAATTGATTAATTCCAGTGATGGATCCAGTATATTTAGGATTTACTGTACGGGTGGAACAGCAAAAAACAGTCACAAAATGTCTAAGCACCCTACAGGCCTCACATTTCTCTTTTCCTGCACTGAATATAAGCACCAGTATAGTCAAAATACAGTATACAAAGCAACTTGTGGAGAGTTACTAAAATTACGCATAAATCAATAAAAAGATATTATATACTTCAGGTTTATGGCTATATCTTTAGTGTCTCCGTAGGCTTTACTTTGATCTGATTAAAAAGGTTTGAAATAATATAAGAAAATACTCAAAATATGCTCAGTTAAAGCTATGGGAATAGGTTGTTGCCTAGACAACTTGACCCATCTGCAGTGCTAAAACCATACACTGAGCCTATCACGGTTGGAAGAGGCGTGACCAGTATAAATTCTTCGGAGCCTCCTTTTAAAATTGACACTTAAAATGTAGGTTCTGGTTTTCAAACATGAAAACATGTGACCAGTGGGTAGATAAAGTCGTTGTTTTTATATTTTATTTATAGAATTGATAGCTTTTCTTTGAGAATTTTTTTTATGCTATAAGTTATATTTCCATAGTACAACAACACCCTTTGTTTTCTGTTTTCAAATTTTCAATTTGTCCTAAGGAAAAACCCTAAACACTTCTTTTAAAAGTTACATGCTATTTCGAAGTCCAGTATTTTGCACTGCACTTTTTTTTTTTGTAGACTGAAAAGCCAAACATTTCTGTGAGAACAAAATACTCAGCCAGGAACAAAAGACTGTATATACAAACATAAAATGTGTGTTATAAGGTATAAGGGTTCCCTCTGCTGGAATTTTATATTATTCCAGTCCTGAGATAAAATGCATACAGAAGTGGTGTAGTTCACTGTCAAACTGTGGTTCACAGTCAAACACTGTGCAGTTCATACTATTTCTGAAGCACGCAAGGAATTAATACTTCTGCTAGTCTAATCACAGTAATTCTTAGATTGTCACAATCTGCGCTGAGATGGAAGACAATAAAATGTATCACAGCCATTTCTGAGGCAAATCTATCAGCCACATTCATGTGCCTTTAAGCTATTGTACAGGCGTTTAGATTTCAACTTCAGAAAAAAATTATAGAAATTGTAATACTTTTAAGATACCATTTTCAAGGAATCCATGCACCAAAGGAATGAGCACTGAAGATACGCCAGTCAGAGATTTAGTATTCAGTTTCTCAGAGTGTTATTAAAGCCTATACAGAAAAACAGGCTCAGCTGCAAAGTGCACACGCAAGCATACACTGAATACACTTCAAACTACTACAAATCTTAATCCCAGATGGATTTTCAACATTATGATGCTAAACATGATAAGGAGTGGCTGAAGGAACTGGGGTTGGAGAAAAGGAGACTGAGGGGAGACCCGATCGCTCTCTACAACTCCCTGAAAGGAGGGGGTAGTGAGGTGGGGGTTGGTCTCTTCTCCCAAGTAACAGGCAACAGGATGAGAGGAAATGGCTTCAAGTTGCGTCATGGGAGATTTAGATTGGATATAAAGAAAAATTTCTTCACGGAAAGGGTTATCAAACATTGGAACAGGCTGCCCAGGGAGGTGGTTGAATCACCATCCCTGGAGGTATCTAAAAGATGTGTAGGCATGGTGCTTAGGGACATGGTTTAGTGATGGTTTTGTCAGTTGATGGGTGGACTCGGTGATCTTAAAGTTCCCTTCCAACATAGACAATTCTATGATTCTATAAACCAAACAGTTCTGACTATAAAATGGAAGAAACTTAGGAAAATAGTAAATGGTCAAATAGCAGTCATAACTGGAACACAGATGCATAAGCACATGCAATCTTCAGAAAAAATATAAAATAAGCAAAGTAAGGTGATATGGGTAAAGCCAACCTGTGTCAAAATTATTTTCTAAGCTGAATTGTAAAAGAGATTCTCTTGGCGCAGTGCTACATGCAGGATTGAAAACACAAACAGAGAGGCTATCCTGCCCATAGTGCTACAAAATAGAGAGGTTCTGCTGGGAATTGTATCATGATGGGAGGCAAGAAGACATAATAGAAAAAATAAACAGAAGTAGTCAAGTAAATAAGATTATTTATACATAATAAGTTAGTTTATGGAATCAACCAAACTATGGACTTCAGAGGCCTGAAGGTGGAGATATCTTATGTTTCTGGTAATGATCTGGAATACACTCCCAACAGATCCAGAAAAGCTGAGAGGTGCACAACTGCTATAGCATATGCTGTCCAATGTCTAAGAGAAACACAGGGACAGCACAGAGTCGAGTGACTCCCTGTAGTGAGGGTCCATTGCTAGCACTGACGAGTACCTTTAAGTACACATTGAAGAAAAAAAAAAGGAAAAAGGATGCACTTGAAGCAAAGCATCAAAAGAAAATCTTTAAACTGTTCTGAGTTCTTCTGGACAGTGATAGTTCCAGAAGTGCTCCGAGCAGGTCATGTATTCTCTATGAACTTTCGCTGTAATAGAAACATCAGATTTCACCTGCACGTTTTAACATTCTAGGCTGAGGTTTTCCCTTTGTACATATGGGTCATCCTATGTATGTATAGCAGATAGAGTTTCATATTCCTCATTTTATTGTGTCATTGCAGAGACAACTTGTTCTCCTTTAGAAACAATTTGTGTTTTCTGTGTAGTTTAAGAAGCATAATGAAATATCTTACAAGGTCTCATTTCCTGTTGGATGTCGAATGTTTTATTCATTTCAGCTTGCACAGTTTATGCAAGAGAGACAAAGCGGAAAGAAGAGATGAACAGAAAACCTGCTGGATGCAAATGAAAAGCCCTCACCACCACAATTCAGTACCACTCTGATGTCTTTTTACGGAGTTGTTAACTTCACATGAACCTGTTACCAACAGAGGTTTGCAGTGGTTACGTATGTGATTTTACAGCTACGTAGGACAGGGTTGGTATATCTTCCTAGACAGAGATAGAAAATTTTCAGATCTTGCCCTTCTAGGGTTAAAAATATCAAGTAAGAGCAGAAGACATGCTCTGACACAATAAACCCTCACTCAGATGGGGCTTGCTAAGGTCCCTGCACCAACAGGGCAAACAAATGCAGTTTTCAGGCATGCTGGACCCTCAGTTGGCTTTTAATGCTGTTTTGGCTTCTATCAATGCATTTCCTTCAAAGGGGAACAAGAATACAGAAACAGGAAGGGAAACGGTGTTGCTTCATGCCAGCACAGATTCACTTCTTGTTCCAACACGGTTAGGGCATGCACTAAGAGGTAATAGCAAGTAATTACGCTGAGGTGTCTGAACACAGCTTAAGAGAAACAAGAGTACAGGTTCCTTGGAAAATTTATCTACTTGAAGTATAGAGTAGGCCTTGTAATAACTTCTTAATGCAGATGGTGGACATGCCGACTAGAAGAGGAGCGCTGCTGGATCTTGTGCTCACCAACAAGGAGGGCCTTGTCAAAGCAGTGGTGGTCAATGGCAGCCTTGGCTGCAGTGATCACGAGATGGTGGAGTTCAGGATCCTGTGC
>VXBO01002267.1:17156-42930 GCA_013400135.1 Rhinoptilus africanus
CAGGCTGCCCAGAGAGGTTGTGGAGTCTCCTTCACTGGAGACATTCAAAACCCGCCTGGACGCGTTCCTGGGTGATGTGCTCTAGGTGACCCTGCTCTGGCAGGGGGGTTGGACTAGATGATCTTTCGAGGTCCCTTCCAACCCTATGATTCTATGATTCTATGATTCTATGATAACTAAAGCTTTTGCTTGTAAAATCAGCCTTGCAGTCCTAGTTAATCTGAGGACCTTTACTGAAACACATGGAATGTTATTATGTTTTTAATTAATTAAATATAAGAATAAGAATATGCCAACATGGTGAGATTCAATCCCTAATTCACTAGATCCAAATATAAAAGAAAATTATTTCCTGACTAAACCTACTGTGCACTCGCCTGGAATGCATATTCCACCTTTAACCTATTCAGAGAAGGGAATAACACAGAGTAAATACTGGGAGCTGCAAGATGAAACAAGTATGAAGATTAATCATCAGGAATGTTTTGTTGAGCCTTTGTAGTTGAATTCCCATTTATCCAGAGCACTCAAATGGCAAAAAGCACAATGACCATGTGATAGGTTCAGATTCTGGCTAGTTGCATTAAAAGTTGAACGTTTGATCTCTCCCTGATTACACTGTTGGGCTTGCAGATTACCAAACCTTTGACTAAAATACCTTTCTCCGTGCTTTTGGGACTCATTCAACTAATTTTAATGTCTTAGCAAGGGTTTTGACATGGTCTTGCAAAGCATCCTAATAGTCAAATTGCTGAAATACAGTTTCCATACATGAGCTATAAGACAAGTGGAAAATTGTCTGGACAGGCTCAAAGGATTGTAATCAACAGCATAATGGCAACTGAGAGTGAGTTCCAACAGTGCTCCTCAGGCATCTATGCTGGAGCCAGTAATTTTAATGTCTTTTCTAATGACCTGGACAATGGAAGTGAATAAATTCCCATCAGTTTTGCAGAAAATATCAAACTAGGAGGAAGGGGACAGTATATTGGAGGATGGAGGAATTTCACCCAGAGCAATTTCAACAAACTAGAGATATGGATGGATCTCCTCAGGTTCAGCAAAGGTAAATGGAAAGTCCTGGACTTTGGATGGAATAACCCCACTAAGATGCACACACTGAGTGCTACTGGCTAGAAAACAGCTTTCTGTGGGCATAAAAATGAGTCAACATTGCACCCTTGCAGTGAAGAAGACATACTGGACTCTATTAGCAAGAGTTGGCAAGCAGGTCCAAGGAAATGATTATTCTCTTCTATTCAGCCCTTGTGTGAACTCCCCTGGAGAACCTTGTCTAGCTTTGAGTTTCCCAGCACAAAAAAAGATATTGTCATATTGGAGTAAATTCAGCAAAAGGGTCACCAAGATGATTAGAGGGCTGGAGCACAAAATATGTGAGTAGAGGCTGAGAAAACTGGGTTTTCAGGCTGAGAGCCTGAAAGAAAGAAATATAAGGGGAGATCTACAGCTACTTAAAGAGAGGATATAGAGATGATATAGTCAGATTCCTCTTAGAGATGCACAGTGGTAGGACAACGGGTAATGGACACATATTGCAATAAAGGAAATTCTGACCAATTGTAAAAAAAAACCCAATAAACATTCCCAATGAGGGTAATCAAAAATTGAAAAAGGGTGCCCAGAGAGGTTGTACCTCTTCACACTGGAGATACTCAAAACTCAGCTGGACACCCGTGTGAAACCTAAGGCTGGCCCTACTTTGAGCAAGGAGTTAGGCCAGATGACCTCCAGAGATCTTTCCACACCTATTTTATTATATTAAGAAGATAAACTCCTCTATAGGCTGACTTATTCCATCTGTTCTGGGATGAAGTGATTTACCCTAAAATCCTCGCCATTGCCTAGAGAAGCAGCATCAAAACCTGCTTAAATGACTGCTAATTTGTAAACAGTCATTATTACACAAAATAAATTCATCCTTTAGTATTCTTCATCCAGGAAATTGCTTATTAAAAAACTTATACAACTAGTTTGTTAGTTATTTAATGTCCAGAATAATCTGTGAACTTAAAAGAGAAATCCTGGAAAAAACCCAATCCTTAGATGGGAAGTATGAAGATTAAGAAAATGAAGTAGCAGTAATTATATAAAAATACACTTTCTTGTTTACAAAATTCATTTTAGATATACAAATTCACAGGCTAAGAAAAATGCCAAGCTACACTCCTTAGTCTATATACCAGAAACCATAAATGTGTTACAGAACCACTCAACAATGACTGCTTGAGACACTTAAGCTTGTGAATGGATCCATTAGGAGATGGCTTTGGCCAAAAACCTCAAACACTTGACAGCTGATATTGACCAAAGAAAATTATGATCAATTTGAGAATAATAGATCTATTTTAACTGTTAACGTGATCTCTTTTTTTGGAGCAACTAAATAAGATACTTTAAGCAGACTGATCATCATCAGTTTGGATCCAAGCCCAAAGTAACAATTTTAGCTGTTAGACATCTAAGCCTGAGAAACTAATTGTAGATTCCTTTTATATCGATAAACAAATAAACATTTCCAGACATCAGCCCTCAAAGAGTGTCTAAGTGCCAATAAATCACATTCTGAAGTTGTCTATTTACCTTCATCGATTGTTAAAGAAACCTTAGACGACAAGCTCAGATGAAGCACATATTAGTGTTTTCAGTCAGGAGCATGTTTCTAAAAAAAATCTAATTGTAAGTGGGGACAATGCTTTCATCTGCATCACAAAGTAATCTTACAGCATGTGAAATGAAATCCTTTGAGAAGAAAGTAAACAATACAATATATGTAATAAAACCAAATAACTCCACTTATTAAAGATGTACCTAGTTTTGCCAGGTGACATTATTAGATTAACCTTGCATGACGTAATTTAAAAATTTATTTTGTGCTACTTTTAATATCCAGTGGAAAGTATACACAGCAATGGTGCTATGTCAACCTACATAGGACAGTAAGAAGGCTATGCCAAGTCCTGTGCCTTAGCAAAGTAAAACCTAAATGACTTATTTTTCAACTCAGTTATATACCAGGAATATGAAGGACAGCCATCAATTGCAATTTGCAAGATCCACAAGTGACAAACACATCAGTCCTACATGAAGACAGCATTTTGGAATGCAGCCTTGAAACTGGGTTTGAGATGATCAGCAGAAATTTCGAGTGCCTTGAAATACCACATTTGCCACTCTTCCAAATGTATAGTTTTTCCTAAAGTATTCAAAGATATTCTCTGGGGTCTTGAATCCCTCACAGACCAAATAAAGCAGCTGGCCTAAGGGTTACAAGGCTTTCTTCCAGGCAACAAAACCCAGTCCTTCCTTTTGAACTTAGTATATTGCAAGGAAACAGCCAGGCATTCTCTGGAAGGAAAGGAAAGGAAATGTGTCAGACTTTATCACAATGTAGAGTCATCAAATGTGAGGCAGCTGTGAAATTCCCCAAGTCTCACTGTTAAGTCATGATCAGAGAAGTTCCACTTAATGCCAGGAAACCCACTAATGGAATTGAGTCAATTAAAAAAAAAAAAAATCAACCCAGTCTGGAACTGGCAGGAATGCAGTGTACAAACAATTGTCCGTTTCAAGAAATGGAACTATAAAACAAAACAAAAACTGAGCTGGGCATTAAAAAGTTTCTGCAAGTTATTGTAAAGGGATAACTTTGTAGGAAGAGTGGAAAGTAAATCTGTAGGAAGGGTGGAGTGTATTTGCCAGCTACTGGTTAAAGTGAAACCATTCAGTGCTACTCTGAACAGCAAAAATGAAAGTTATGAATTGAACATCACGGTTTTGCACAGTGAAAATTAAAGTCCATTAGGCAGCTGGAACAATCTAAAGCAGAAGAAATTAGAAAGCTTGCTATATAAAAAGTTTTAGCTATGTATATACAGGCAGATTGCATGTAAATATCCATGTCACTACTGCCACCGCTTTCAAAGCCCACAGTAAAGCTGACTAAACATTTATTATGCAGACATAAGTTTTTCTGCTCAGAATTAAGGTTTTATTTCAAAAGCTGGTAGCTTTTTCAAACTTGTTTATATGGTCTTCTTACCAGTATCAGGCTGTATTTTTTCAACAAGTTATGAAAACTATTTTTTAAGATCTCATTTTGCTCTGTAGTTCAAAAAAAACAATCACTATAAAAGTTTGGTTTAAAAAATTATAATAAATGCCATTCTCAAATCTTCTTGCAAATCACTTATTTTTTTTCTGTATATTAAATCAAAAGGGCAACTAATATCTTTATTAATTTAAAATATCTTCCTGAATTCTGGTAACAGCAAGAATGAAAATAAATGCATCTCATTTTATCACTTTATATATCTACATGAGATATATGTAAATCTACCACTTTATGCTTTTTTGAAGATTCTGGGATTTGGGGAAAATTGTGTTTGCGGTAAACTATAAAAATCATAAAGCTTTAAAAATTTCAAATACCTCTTCTAAAAAAACATGAAAAACTTTGTGCTAAAAATATAAACTTATTCAAATTACATTTGTCATGTATTTTCTATTCAGAAATAAAAGTTTCATACTTTCAAGTTTCTAGGTTGTGTGAAAAATCACATATAGATTTCTAAGGGCAGACTTTATAAAATGCCTTTCTAATGATGATGCATTTTCCCCTAAGTACCCCATTTAAAAGAAGAAAAAAAAAAGACGATGACATCCAAACTTGTAATTGCTACTGCAAGTCAAGACAGAGCTCCTTAGTACTGACAATTAAAAATATTAAGCAGACTATATGTATCTTCTAAATGTCCATTTCTGGGAACTGAAAATAAACTGGCTTTATTCTCTGCACATTTGTTACCTCCACTTCCCATTCATTTTGCGCTGAAGTTAAGCTTTCCTGAAGTACAATGACTGCAAGGAAACTGCAGAGTGCTTAATATATCTAGAAATTTAAAAATTATCTTCTATAGTTTTGCCATCTGCAAATGATCAGCAACATTAATGTTTATGAAAATCTCATTAATTTAGTTCAATCCTGTTATACAATCAATGGGAGGAGGTAGTCCAAAACCCTGTACTAACAGCTCCCAAACTACATTGGTTCACTTACCACTTACCACATTGTGAAAAATCTGTTTATTATACTCATGTACTTTCTTTGAGCGTATCATTCCTTAATTTAGGTAAAACTGCACAACTGACATAAACCTAAAATATTTTGTTACAAATGAGGCTGGCACTGTCTGGATTATGAGACTGCACTATCTTAAGCAGAGGAGAGTTCTGACCTTAGGTCTCCTACATTCAGGTTCAGGTTTATTACTGGGCTTTACCTAAATATGAGTTACTCGCTATGAATTTTTAAAGATATGAGTCCTCCTAGGTTTTCCCAGAAAACAAAATGGTGGTTCTCAGTCTCTGGAGACTTTCAATTACACTGTATGGCAGCAAAACTGAGGTGTTTGCTTTTTACCACACATTCACCTAGTTTGTCAAATCTACAGATAAGAACGGAAAACAGAAGCAGCCATTGTAACAGAAACCATTTCAGATGTGTCCATACTCTTCTGCTATATTTTTAGACCAAAAAACCCTCATTTATGGAGATGTACTTGCGAACTGAGGACATTAACTTTTCACTGGAAAAAACTTTTCTTTTTACATTGTATTATCCATTGTTCCTGGTTGCCCCCCTTTCTTTTTTAACCCTCAAGCTTTTCCATGCAATAATTACTAATTATCCACCAGTTTCTAAAAGGCTGAAAGTCCCCTGGGCATTTCCCGTTTAATTTACTGTTTAAATATCAGAAGTCATGTAATAAAATTTTCCTGCAGGTTGGTGGAATCTTGTGAATAATGGATTTTTTTCAACTTACAGGTTAATGCACATTGACCAGCTATTACAGGGTACAGTACATATATACATTTGGAGGGGGGGGAAAATGTAGCTATAACAGTAGGCAGTGATGTCTCCTTCTATAAAAAGGATTATCTTGGAACAATTCCAAAAAGAATTTAATATTGGATTCATGCATTATATACTTATGTTCAAAACTTCAGTTCTGAAAGACTTAGAGATGCCTCAATTTAACAGAACCTCAGCTTTTTGCCATTCATTTATTCTATGGATTTAATGTTTTTATCCTGTACTCAGTATACTGAGTCTGTCCAGCATCTGTCTCATGTTTAAGCATGATACGAAGCCAGCGTCTGAAACTCTCAAGGGAGGCAATCTCATACTTTGGGAAGACAAAATGGATTTGCTCTCTAGAGAAGTCAATGAAGTTTGCTTTTAAAGCATAGCTGGGGAAGAACAGTAGCGCCACCTCCCCTTTGCATGCTAATAAACGAAACGCTATACGTCTCTCACATTGCCTGTAACTGCCTCAGTAAGCAGTCAGGGCAGGCGCAAGACTTAAAATGAAACAGTTAATACAGGTTGGATGGTTATGTTCATCCCTAGTCGGTACAGTCTTCCTTAATCATCAGGTTATAGTTCATTCTAAACTGAGGGACATCAGCCACGTTTCTGGCTGTTGCTCTGCACACATACATTTCTTTGGAATAGAGATATCAATTTAACATAACGATTCGCACTCCTGCTTGGGTGAGGGTGAAGTTCTGTTATAGCATCTCCAATAGTTAAATTGGCATCAAGTTCTCTGAGCATCCCTACTGTCTAACTATCACAGGTCCTGCATTGATCTCTACAGGCAAACCATTAGGAACATTCTAGCATTTGGCAAAGGCAGCTCATAAGCAATGCTGATAGCCCACTCTGCGGAAGACTCTGCCTTAAGTCTTCTAAATCCACCAACTCACATCCCACAGTCATATGTGAGGACTTAACCCACCACACCACCTGCCAACCCCACTGTCCTGTGCTCTACACATGACGTGTCTGCAGGGACTTCACTGCGTAGGCACACAGCATCTCATTTATAATAACGCAATCACAATGAATGAGAGATATCAATTAATGTGAACCTGTCACCCAGCCAGCAGACAACACAGAACAAGTAATAAACCTTCACTCTCCTCTCCTGGATGTGGTAGTCTCAGGAGATGTCCAAGATCACCACCAGCACACACCAACAGAATATGAGCATACTGATGACCAGTGAGAGAAGATGAAAAAGACAAGCAATACTTGCCCATGTAGGCCCATTATGTTTGTAAACTACACTGTAAAGCAAAATAATTGTTCTTTCCCAACAATGTTCCCTTGTATACAATCACAGAATCATAGAATGGTTGAGGTTGAAAGGGATCTCTGGAGGTCACCTGGCCCAAACTGCTGCTCAAGCAGCACCACCTATAGCCAGATGCCCAGGACCATGTCCAGGGGGCTTTTGAGTATCTCCAAAGATGAAGACTCCACCATCTTCCTGGGTAACTTCTGCCAGCACTCAGTCACTCTCACAGTAAAAAAGTGTTTCCTGATGTTCAGAGGGAACCTCCTGTGTTCCAGTTTGTGCCCATTCCCTCTGGTCCTGCCACTGGGCACCACTGAAAAGAGTCTGGCTCCATCCCCTTTGCACCCTCCCTTCAGGTATTTATATAAATTAATAAGATCCCCCCCTGGACCACTGCTTTCCCTAAGCTAAACAGCCCCAGCTCTCTCAGCCTTTCCTCATAACAGAGATGCTCCAGTCCCTCAGTCATCTTAGTGCTCCTTTGTTGGACTCTCCAGTATGTTCATGTCTCTCTTGTACTGGGGAGACCAGTACTGGACACAGTACTCTCGATGTGGCCTCCCTGGTGCTGAGTAGACGGGAATGTTCACCTCCCTTTTCTTGCCGGAGTATTGCTCCTAATGCAGCCTAGGATACTGTTTGCCGCCTTTGCCACAAGGGCACGTGCCTGGATCATGTTCAATTTGGTGTCCACCAGGACCGGCAGGTCCTTTACTGCAAAGCTGCTTTCCAGGTGAGTAGCCCCCAGGATATACTAGTGCACAGGGTTGTTCCTCCCTGGGTGCAGGACTTTCAGCCAGCTTTCAGTCCTCCTCACTGTCTGCTCATCCAGCCCATACATTCAAAGCTTCTCTATGAGGATATTATGGGAGACACTGTTGAAAGCCTTACTGAAGTTTAGGTAGACAAGATCCCTTGTTCCCCCTGCATCTACCTAGCCTTCACAATCCTTCACATGGATTTTACAAACTGATTTTTTTCAACTTATATTAACCTTTTTTTAATTATTCTTATTCAATGAAAAGCATCAGAATTTGCTGCGTGTGTGGGAATCTCAACTGTATGTGCAAGTGACACCTGTCCTCCAACCGCAGGAGTAAGAGCAGAGTAAGTAGCAGACACCACCCATCTCGTATTTCCGTTTTAGCTCAGTCTCTCGGTGTACCTGGTGTTTCAGATCTGGTTTAAAGCATCTGACTTCTCCAGGTAGCGTTTCTGGAACCTTTGCACGCAGCTTAGGAGTCCAGACTTCACATTAGGAATCATTTAAAGAACATGACAAGGCTTAAGAAGTTTGCGGAAATTTGAAAATTGGTAGAGTTTTCCTATTAATAGATTTCCTCCTATTTTTTATTCTGTTTCTGTATTTTCTTGGCCTTTCTGCTCTTTTACTAATTCTTTCCCGAAGTAGGAATTTCATCTGCCAAACACAAATCATGAGGGTTTTTTGATAAGAATTCAGTGGATTTCCACCATTTTTATACTCCTTTAGGGCAGTATAGGTTTTTCATGTATCCTGCCATAAACGTCAGTTATTTGTGTTTTCAACACTGAAGTACATAACTAAATCCATCTGTGTTTTAATTGCATTTGCCTTTAAGTAAGTGAGAAATTCTATGGATTTTGATAGGAATTAAGCAGTTAATTGAACAGTATCTTAAACTTTGAATGACAAACTCTGAAGGATGACACTCTACTGAACAGCTGAAGTGTATAGCTAATCAATAGATTTTCCAAAAACATTTCTGTATTATTTTCTGACAGAATGGAGTTAATTAATAAAAACGAAGTGCTAGCAGGCTTACTTCCATGCACATTTTTGTACAAGCAGGGTGAGTTCAAAGTTTTAAGAAATGGTGCAAGGCTAGACATACATGACCATAGTTTTCAAAATAATTGATAATTTTTTATGTTTTAATTATTAAAAGCATGATTTTCAGAGCCTAGCCCTTCCAGGAAGCCAAGCATTTTGATAGTGCCTTGGTATGGATGCCAAACTAATGACACCTAAAAGGTTTCCTGTTACAATATTGGTAAAGAGATTATATAAACCACAAACTTCTTCCAAACACGAACTCAGGAACATCTGGCACATAGAGCTGGGCTGTTGCATGAAAAATTGTATGCAGGAAGAAAGGAGTGAGACTTCTAAAACAGATGCATAAACTTCAGGAATAGAAAGCAGTGAGTATTAAAACCTATGGAAGGAAGGAAATGATACCAAAAGTGATAGGGATTAACAATTCCCAAATGAGATTCATGCCCAACCACAATGTTTAACTAATACGACAGTTTGTACAATTATTTTAATTAGGGAGTGACGTGGTTGTGAGAACATCTGAAAAAGAGGCATCATTTACTTTACTGCTATTTTCTGGCTTTCGGATCACAATTCACTCTGGCTGAGTTAAAGCATTCTGAAGGATGTTTACTCTAGACCACACCTTATAAAAAAAATATGAAGAGACTTTTAGAATTGCTGAATCCAGCCTCCAGCTCTAGTACACATTGGATTACATTATATTTTTCATCGACTTATAAGGCTTGTATGTTAATATAAAATGTACTTTATCATTATGCCATTTAGAAAATTATTCCAGAATCCGAGAGCTCCAGAGGCTGGAAACTTTCAGAATGACAATCAAATATCAGCATGTTTAAAATGGTCCCTCTGTAGTGGAGTATCTCTCAAAACAGCTGTGGTAAGTACACTGGAAGACTCAGTGTCATGTTAAAAGGGTGTTAGTTTTGTTTCTGTTTCAGGGCCCTGTCAAGGGCCTTCACTGGAACAGCTCTGTTTCAGAGCCAAGACCTGTAAGACAGCTCAGTGTTTGTCCATCTCAGATCCTGCTTTCACTAGGACACCATCACAAAGCTGTAAAGAGAAATGATTTCCTGCTTCGGAGCCCTGCGAAGGGCCTTCACTGAGACAGTTCAACATTTGCCCCTTTCAGCGCCCTGCAAAGCACTTTCAGTGATACAGATCTGCAAAGTTGAAGAGATAAAGTGATTTATTGAAGTGACAGATAGAACATGTTCAGAATTGCCATTGATAAATGCACTAGCTGCAATAGCACTAATATAATACCATAATTCTAGCAAAACAGGTGAATAAATGAATAAATGGTATCCCAGGTGTTCTCCACCAAGAGGAGAAGGCACAGTGCTTACCAAGACAGCGGCCCTGGTTTGGTAGAGGAACACAGCCCAACGATTGTCTCTTCTAGGTCTCAAGTTTCTTCTCCCTCAGAGAGATGTCTTTCCTGATACTCTCCTCAATATCCCTTATATCCTAACCTTACGTGATCCCCTCCCTGGTGTGACATTTTTGCATGATTTGGGTGAAGATTCAGGTGTTATATATATTTAGCTTGTTCTTCTTTTAGCTTATTATCATACATTGAGCTGCCTATTTTAATATTCATTTCATGGATAATTAAGCAAAAGGTCTCACTCCAGGCACTGTGGCTTTCAAGATTCTGCGCTGAAGACATTTATCTGCCTATTCCTGCAATTTCAAGCCAAAACAGGACTGTCCTACTGCCACAAGACTCCCTCCTTCAGCTGTTTTTCACACCTCTTGTCTCTCTTCCCCTCGGGAGATAAGGAGACACCAACGTTTTTAACCTCTTACGTACCAAATTCCCACACCTGGCCCTAGTGAAATCAGGAAACCATCAGACTTCTGCAATATTTCTGTAAATACGGGGAGGTTCCTTCAGCTTCCTACAAATATGGAGGCACCTGACTTGAGATCTAAGGAGTGAGGTCTTCAGGCCGTGTCCATAACCATCACTGTCCATAACCTACCCCTGCCACCCAGTGATGCCACACACTCAGGGCTTCAGTATTCAAACAATACCTTGTTTTCAACACAAATAAAACATCGGCATGCAATCCAAAATAAATCACATTTGCCTTTTCTTCTATATTAAAATGTAGCATGCTGAATCAAGGCAATACTTATGGCCAAATAAAATAGAATTAAAACCTCATCATCTTAATGGCAGGTTATTAAATCACCGTTGGTCTTCTCAATTCAGCCTCTGTATTCTTATATATCTAATGTCCTAATAGTCACAAAAATATTACAACCTGTTACAAAATTTCATTTAAGTTAAAGTGAGATTATTTATTTAATAGGTATTTTAAGCAATCTGAATTTATTTCCCATGAAGCAACAGGTACCTATAGCCACCACAAACTACTAGTATTCTCTCCCCTTGCTGTAAATATTTTACTTTTAGGATCTGTCATTCTGAGCTATGACAAATTTGCAAGACAACTACCTGTGGAAACCAAAAAGAAAAATGCATACCGTAGGAACGTGTGCATAGTTTACATCGTGCTGCAGCTGCCTCCACTAAGAATGGCACAAGTGGTTAAATTATGACAAGAAAGAGCCTATCCATGTTCACATTGCTGAGTCTCCAGAGAGCTTGCTGTTCCCGGCTATGCTATTATTACAAGCTCTCGCCTAGGTTTCCCTGCTTTACTCTGCAACAGTATTCAGGTAGCTTTCTGCAGACAGCCAGGCCTTCTGTTAAACTCCTCCAAATCAACACAATCCTAAGTTTCCCTAGGGACACTCTTCTAGAGATGAAGTACTTAAGAAAAAAGTGATTGCACAAAGGTCACCATGATAAAATGTCTGGACGTCCAGATCTTCCAAGCTCCATATTGGTACCTTAAAGATGATTTATAACTTAAATTTATACCATGCCTAATAAGGGTTAATAATTTCCTCACTATCCAACTTGAACTAGTGAAAGTAAATTTTTTTGAGAGCTTCGATTTCATTTACAGGACTCTAGTTTAAAATTCTAAGTGGTGAGGTTAGATGTTTAACTTCCAAACTTTTTGGATTACTTTTCCTGATCAGCAGGAAATGACTTTATCTCAGGTGTGGCTTTCACTTTCTGCAAATACGCTTCATGCAGTAAGGTGTGCCTTCCCAAAAAACCTAGCTCACACCCACAGTAAAAAAAAAAAAAAAGGAGTAGGGTGGAGCGGAAGCACCTCTCCCACGCACATCGGTCCCAAACAGAATGGGATCTTCGAGCACAAGGATTTTTTCTAGTTATACATGCAATTACTTCACTTTGTGAAAACTAGCTGCTTTTTCCTCTGGCAAACCAGCAAAAAGGGGCCAAACCACAACAAAAAATGTGGTTCATACATTCAATAAATATTCTGTGAAATATTTTTCTTAGTTAATTCTTTTACAGGCCTTTGTTTGTTTGTTTGTTTGCAAATGTTTTAATTAGAAACACGGCAGAGAAAAAGTTTTACAACATCACTGCTGAGCATCTTGTAAAAGGAAAACCACAATAGAGGGAGAAAACATGAAAAGAAAAAAGCTAAAGCGTTTCAGATGCCTAGCCCCGGTAAGTCATGGAGTTCCAGTGCACAAAAGGAAACGACAACATTATGCTGAAGTGTGAAGCCCAATTTTGAAAGCTAAACAGGGTGGAAAAAATCAAGTGGCAAATTTAAACACAGACATCTTTCAGTATTCTTTCAGATCAAGAAAAGTCTATCCCTCTAGCAACAAACAAGTAATATCTATGCTTTTCTCACTAAGACAGTCTAATTTTAGAGAGAAATAAATTTTTAAAAATCTGGTATTGAAAGATTTGTAGGTTCAAATATGATTATTTAAACAGCCAGAAAAAATGTGATGATTCCTCTCTTCATTTTCTTGTTTGTTGTCTTTTTTTTTTTTTCAAAAGAACCTATTTGAATTCCTATGTCAGACAAATGATTACAAACAATCACAGAGGTAAACTTCAGGCTCACAATATGGTTATTTCATCAGTCTTCTGAGAAAGAACCCCAACTGGCAAACATCAGATAAAGAAACATCTTTTGAAAGCTCTTGTTTTAGCTGCAGCCCCACTGCACCCCTTGAAGATTCCCTCCAAAGTGGTCCAATCGAATTTTATTGCAGGTACAATAAAATTATAGAAAGAATAGATATAATCTAGTCATGAGATACTAAACAGCAATCATTATGCATCTTCTATTTCACAGTCTTGATCTCTCAAGAAGCCACATGGGAAAAGCAAGAAATGAGAAGACAAAGATAAGGAGCACAGGTGATTTTCATGCAACTCTTCTAGTCCCCCAAAACACTTCTCTAAATTTTTCCTACGGGAAGATCATTGAAGACGTGATACATAACCTGTATTTTCCAATGACATTGAATCAAAAGCAAACCTAAGACTAAACATTAGATGAAAAAGTCAGTGTTTAAATTGTCTTGGTCCGAAAGATGACTGACAGATGTCTGTGTGTGAAAAATTGACACTTCATTTTTTCCATCCTGCTTAGCTTTCAGCTGTTTAAAGATATTTACATTAACATACATAACATGTATGCTAGAATCTGAAACTTAACCACCATGGTTCCCTGTGCACGGAGGAGTAATATATATTTAGCACCATCCAGTCTATAGAAAACATTTTATAAATTTACTCAGTTCCAAAGGAAACTAGTATTTTCAATCTTGCAAAACATTTTAGAATTTCAGAACTGTCCCTGTATATGGTTGCCCATTGAAACTGAGCATCCAACTAAGAAGTAATGTTCTGCGCTGAATGCGAAGAAACGCACAGCGAGGTTTGCACACAATTTCTATGGTCTAACATTTCATAAATTATCATTTTTTTTAATTTTTTATTAGGCATTGAAAAGTCAACACACCCAAATATAAATTAGTCCCTAAGATTTAGGTCCACATCTATAGCATCAGGTTAGATAGCCAGGCAGCTCACGCTGAAAGCTGTGATCACACTGCAACGGGCAATCAAGTCCAAAGCTGTCCCAACTTCCAGCACTATACTGTTCCCGATGTCCTCTTTGTCCTCTTACCACTGCTCTCTATTCAATCCTGACATGGCATTACGCTTAGAAAGCAACACCTTGAATTTCACCCTTCCCTAGTGGCTACGTGTATCTTCTGGTAAATATTAATGTCCTGTATCCAGAATCTACTGATGAAAAGATGTTCATGAAACATCTCCAAGACAAGCTAAAATGAGGCATGTCTTACCACACACATCTAGCTATTTGTTCTCAGAAAAATGGCAAAAATTCCCCTTAATTCTAGGTGTTAGGCTTCTTCTTACAGTTCCTGAAGAGTTATGAATGACACATAGAGAACAGACATCCACTAGCATTAGTAAAATTATTCAAGACTAGGTATTCTGTAAATGGACAGATTGATAAAATGCTTCAGATGAAAGATACAAATATGATTTTAATGAGCTTTCCAGAAGTCGGATGTTAGATGTCTAAGGACTTTTAAAATTACAAGCCAATCCATCTGAAAAAAACCTTTAAAAACCTGGTGCAAAATCCTTTCTGTCTGCAAGTAATGTAGTGCTTAACATTTGGGCACAGAGAAACTTTAAGCAGTAAGATGAAGGGGCTCGGACAGGTATGAAATACCAAGAACAGTACATTTGGATGTTAGAGTTGCTTTGAGTTTTAATGGAATTCAAAAGCCCCAGGGAGAAAATGTAATGAAAATATAATATTATTAAGACATTTTCTAATTTGGTAGGGATTAGCTCTCTTGGAAGTTAATTCTCTTCAGTACCTCCAACCTACAGTCAATGAAAAACTTATGCTGATTATTTCATAGTACTTGGGAAGTAACGTGTACATGTGTTATGTGTATGTGTGTGACATGTATGCATATGTGTGCGCATACAAGTTTGTATTTTACATTTGAAAGTAAATATAATACTTAGGTCTAGATGTCCACATCGAATGAGTACAGTTAGGCTGTTATGTTCAATATTACTTACACAAGTATAAATCACATAGAGTATGTTATATGAAATTCTACATTCATAATGTCACTACAGAAGACAATATTTGTTCATACCAAAGAACACTGGTTTCTAGTTTATCACCTGTATGTGAATATTTACCATTTGCTAACTATAAAGTGATTGTAAAATAAAGTAAAATAAACATTATGTTCTACAGACTTCAGCCATCTCATTTTTAGCTGTTTAAATAAAACCTTTAAAATATGGCCTCTGTGGCACCCACATATAACCTCTCTATTACCTGGAAATCAACATACCTGAAGAGATGGAATACTGAAAGAAAGAAGTTTCACTTTGCATCATCTGCTGAGAGGAGGTGATCAGGGATTTGTAAAAGTGGGAGAAGAGCATTTAAAAGGGACTGAGATAGCTGCCAGGATGGTACTCCCAGAAGCCCTCAGAAGTGCACAGTCAGGAGCTGAATATTATCCACAAGGTAGGATTTCTTTGATTTTAATGCTGATTTTTCTAGATAAGATTAATTTACTCTTTTTTTTTTCCTTTTTACTTTAGTACCGTAACGCCAAATGAGATTTATAAAAAAAAAATGCCTAAAATATAACCTTACATTTAGAAGCAATTGCTTTATATCATGTTATGAGTTACAGGTAAGAAGGTTACAGGTATTACTAAACAGCAAACTGCTGAGGAAAAAAAAATCTATTTTCAAATTCATTATTTAGTAGGCGATAGCTTACATTTAGTTAAATCTACTAAAGCAAATAATGTCAGTTTTTTAGATACCGTATGTGTTTATCTGTAAAGAAACAGTGAGGAAATAGGTATTTCAGAAAATCAGAATAGGATTTTCAAAAAACACATACAACATTTACATATTAAATGAATGGTATAAAAAAAAGGTTTTCTTATATTATTTTTTTTCTCTTTATACATTGGAAAAATATATTCAACTTTCAAATGTTCTACCATAAAATCTAAATTCACTAGGCCTATCACAGCACATGAGTAAAAACAGAGTAAAAGTGAATAACCAGGAGCAAACAATCAGCTGTGCTTGTGTGACTTTACAGAAGTGTAAAACTCTCCTGACTCTATTAAACCTTCTGTCTTTTTCTTATTGCTCCAGAACTAGACAATGTCTTGCCCCAGGAGCTGCTTCTTCCTCTTAGCCATCTGCCTTATTGCTACAGCCCTTGGTAATCACCAAAGCAACAACCACCAGTGCTTTGAAAGCGTGCAGTGGAGTGAGATTTTAAAGGACATTGAGAAACTGGTAAGTCAATGTGTAAAATATTGTCACAGTCTACAGATGCAATTTTCAATCTTTCTTCAGTTTAGGTGTAAGGAATTCTCAAATGCGTAATTATCTGACTACATTTTCTTTTACATTGTTAAAGAATTATGAGCCAGATGTTCTTTCCCTACAAAGCCAAACATCTTAAATTTAGATTTTTTTAAATTCAAACCCATCCTGTTGAATATATGACATTCATGTCTCTTCCCAAGAGGAGTGCCATGTCCTCCACATAGAAGTCACATATTTTAGAGTACAGAGTCATCTGTGATTCCTGCTAATTGGCATCAACTGAAACCATAACACCATAGATTTATCATGACATAAGACCACTCAAAGAGAAGGGCAAACACAGTCACAAAGTTTTTGGTGCAAATACTCTCTGAAGGTGTTTTTGGAAATCGGCTATAGGGAGAGCATGCTTCCTTTCGCAACTTGGCTGCTTTTGTGGCCAGCCCTCCTTCTTCAACACAATACAGACTGAGCTTCCTGGAACATTTGAGAAAAGGTGAAATAGGTAACCAGCTGCTATTTCTTCCATTTTAAATAGGCTTGGGAATATGTAATCAAATGAATTTTCTTCACATACCCTCATGAGATACATAGTGTCCTCTGTTGCTGTAGTCATTCATAGACTTCATTGTTAAGAGACTAACTGATTAGTGAACTCTTCTATGAATTGCTTCTATAATAAACCTGGTTTTGCACTGGCTTAAAATTTCTACGCTGATATTTTCTTTAAGAACGAACGAGGCTTTTCTTTGGAGTGCGAAGAAGTGAGCAGCGAAGATCTGTGTTACCCTAAGCAGATGCTAAAAGCAGTAAGTAGAAAAAGATACGTACTCGACATTATCTCATTGTAGCAGCTTTACCTCACACAACCCATGCACTTTGTCATGCGACTTCTACATTAGAATTATGGCATACTAAATTACAGGTTTGAATAGTTAATCTGACTGTTGACTTTTCAGTCCAAATTTTCCTCCCTAAGAGGTTACTTACGGAAGTTGCCATTTTTGCTTTTCTATTATTTAAGTTACAAGAAAAGAGTTAGATGCTTTTCTGTTAGACCTGCTGTTTAAAGTGGAAAATTAGTTGGGATCAGTCTGGTAGCTTGCAAACTACCAGAACCACATGCCAACTTCAGTTTCAGTCAGCAGCAGACTCCATGAAAGTAGGGCAGGGGTAATTTTATGTACTACTCAGCATATCCATGCACTTTATATGCATAGTTCGCTTTCATCCTGGATCTGCAATGCCACAAAACAGGAAGGTACCAGGTTGAGAGTGTGCTATCACACCAAAGTAATTAATTCATCCCATTTTCAGCTCATCTTTTCGATGGAGCTTCCAAATTGCAACCAGGGAACAAAAGGGACAGAGAGCGTTATCAGCCTCTCTTGTATTTCCATCTTCTCTGAGCCAGAGGGAGCTCCCCTTCATCAGATACGTACTGTGCTTGTAAGGAAGGAGCTGCACATTCTTAGTCTACTGTCTTGGGTCTGAATTCAAAAGATCTGCTTTTGACTTCTGTTCTCTTATTGACTCTTACATTGTAATATATCCAAGAATATCAATGCAGGTTAAAAAAGCAAGATATATTTACATTACAAAATAGGAGTCCTCCTTGTGAAAGCAAAAACTGCAACTGGAAATTGCACATAAAATTCCTGATTTTCAAATAAATCTTTGCAATGTATATTACTTTCTATATTTTTTGTACTAGAAAATTTAGAAGAGCACAAGAAAGTGGCGAAAATTGTTTAAGAACTTATGATAACTGGACACAGGCAGTTGAAAAATGTACCATTAACTTAAGTTCAGAAACCAAATTTGTCTGTATTTGGTTTTTGTCATCACAGGTTAATTATGATAATGCAGCCATTGTCCACATAGTGCATGAAATTGCTGAGTTTTTCAAGAGAGCAGACTCTCCTTTTCAAAATAAGAATATGTTTCTAAGAAGAATGTATGAAGCTCATGC
This sequence comes from Rhinoptilus africanus, assembly GCA_013400135.1. Taxonomy (NCBI): domain Eukaryota; kingdom Metazoa; phylum Chordata; class Aves; order Charadriiformes; family Glareolidae; genus Rhinoptilus; species Rhinoptilus africanus. Next base: position 35,400 of record VXBO01002267.1, read on the forward strand.
TCAGCTCAAGACTTGCGTAAGTATATATTTTTTTTACACTGCATGATATTCAAGTCAGATATTCATGGTGAATAAAACTGGTAATACACATGCTGAAAATGTGATAGAAAACTTTTAAGAGTACATTTTCAAATAATGCCACCTAAAATATCTGTATGCAAGGAATGACTGGCATCTTTCAGCACTTTTACTCACCTGTATGATACAGGCTGTTTTAAACCCCCACATATATATCTGTGGGCTTATTTTGAGATGTGATGGCTAAAAATGTGGCTAAGCCAGTATTTAACTCTCTTCTCCTTAAAGACTGCACTAGCTCTACAAAGAAGTACTTACTATTCTCCCTAAATATCAATATCATGTGCTTCTCTTAAACTACTTACGAGTTCTGTCAAGACAAGCTAACGTAAAGAATTACATACAAAACACTTCAGGAAAATATTTAGATCATCTATTTCAGCTGAGTAAACTACTTAAATATATGCCCAAACAGTTCATTCAGTTGGGGTCAGCTTAAGAACTATTCATAGAGGATGAAGGCTCTTTCATATTATCCATTTCCTGATCTCTTTGTAGACATAGCAAGTATGTGCTACACTACCTCTAACATAAACACATTCAGGAGGCTTGCCTATGACAGAAGCATCACAATGCTTTCAGTCATGACCAGGCCTGGCAGAGTACTGTTTTACTGAGTCACGTGGAACTTCTATTTAGTTCTCACTGTTCAAACTAAATTTATTTTCTTTTCCATTAAATAACAGCTGAAGCCCAGGCTTAATGTTATCCATAAATCTACGGTGAGAGACTGCTTCAAGAAAATGGATACGTTTGTGGCCAGGGTAAGCAGACTGTTGCTTTACTTCCAGCTCACTTCAATGAACTTTAAAGATACAGTCCCACTGCTGATCAAAGCTGTACAAATCTGTGGGATTGTGCCACATAACCAAGCACTATGGATTTTCACTCACACAAAATCTTTTGGCCCACAACCATTTCAAGGTCAATGTCTCATCACGGGCTTTTAAAAAACTTTTACACTTTACACCACATGGGTCAGGATTAGCCATGCACCTGACGGTATCTATTTAATCTGGAAAAGCAATGATTTTATCTTAACTAGACTTCCTAAAATTATTCTTTACTTTTTTCTTAAACTTATTTTGAATAAATTATTATATGCTTGTTCTCAATTCACATTTTGCTAACACTTCTTAATGAACTTTTCTTCACAGTCCAATGATCACTGCTCTTGGCAAGAGATCCATGCACAATCCAGAGAGATACTGCAAAGAATCGAAAACTACTCCTTCAAGAGAAGAGCAACACATTAGCAAAGTCAGTTTCCATCAAATACTTTGAGGATCTACTAACACGTCAAGATAAATTATCCTATTTTTCTAAAAATGAAAGGAAGTAGTATGCATATAGTTCCTATTTAAAACTATAAATTGTTTAACTTATTTTTGTCAAGATATTTTTTCTAAACTATTATAATAACTGTAGCCTTAATAAAAAAGATGCAAAAGAGCACGTAAATATATTTGTGTTTATTTGTTTTAGAAAAAAAAGGGGACATTTTCCATAAAATAGGTATCATAGGTAAAGCCCTCCAAATCTGGTGTTCAGGCTAAAAAATGAGCATATCAATTACGCTACTTGATTTCTCATCAAGTTATGGGAATATGAATTTATGACAGCATAATGCTTTTCCAATGCACATCTCATAGCACACGTTTGCACTGCTGCCCTTCTACCCCTGCAGTTACCAGGCTACCTAGCCATTCATGTGTGAAAAGATACGCCTGCTTCCTCAATGCATTGCTGACAGGCTTCCAGAACCATTCATGAAGAATTCTGAAATTTCAGTTTTATCATCCAGATGTAAATTATATATATTTATATGAGAAAAGAACAACAAACCAACCAAGCAAAAACCTTTGCATACCATGATATAGACAAGACCCTAAATAGCAAAACACCTTTAAATGCTTACATGGTATCTAACAGGCACTGGCAGCACCACATAAGGCACATTTTTCCAAACAGCTCACTGATAATTTGAAAGCCTGTAAAAGAAGATAACATCTATGAAACTGACAGTTTTGAAAAAGAGAAAGGAGGGCTAGTGTGAATGAACAGTGTTTCATAACATCTTTTGGCAGTGAGATAAGCCTTATTCCTGTGGTTCCAGATTTCCAGGCACTGGTGTTCAACCTGCCTCTTCAGAGAAACACAGATGTTAAATCAGCAGACTTTGCAAAAGATTCTAGTATTCATACTTAGTTTAGATTGCACAAGGATGAATACAGTAAAAATATTTGTAATACCATATCTGTCTCATTTCCTTACCATTCATGAACCCTTTTTGTCTTTTTAAAGCTGGTTCAAGTTTTCACAGGCAGCCTAGCACCTCACTTCAATATGACTTTCCCAAATCCCCAAGACCCCATCAGCTCTCCTTTCAAAAATGGCTTGGGACAAAAACCTTACTTTTTACAAAATCAAATGAGAGCAACCAGGTAATCAATACTAATCCTTTTAGAACTACCACTTTGTCACCAAGTTTAAGAACAAACACGGTTTTGATGTTTCATGACATGTTCTTTACACTGCCTTTTTCATGCATCATCTGAATTGGAAGCTGTTCACTCAGCTAAAACTTGTGCCACAGACCAATGTGCAAAGAGAATGCAGTGTTCCAGCAGAAAAAATAACCCCTTGAATTCATACACTAATCAATATAAGAATCAAACTTCTTCAATGAGTAAATTAAACAAAGACAGATAATAAATGAAAATAATGAACAAAATGCCCACATCTTTGAACTGAGGAAGTGTTTTTGCATCTATTGCATTCTAAAGCAACTACTGATATACATCACAGAAGTTTGGATTTGGATCCCCCCTGTCCATCATAAAAGGTGTATTGCCAGTGTAAGCACATTATATATACTGATGGCATTAAATATCTAAAAAAGAAAGTAAGCAAATGCTAAACATTGTCTTACCTTCACCTTTCCAATGTGTTCCCTTGAATATAGTTTAAACATATATATATATATTTATTCTTTGGCATGTAGACATTTGTAAACTGAGTTAGGGTAGGATTATTATGATAATACATCCATCTGAATATTTATTTTAACAACAGCCATAACCCATTTTAATCAGATTAGAAAGGACATCAACTATTTAAAATATTCAATGGAGAAAATATAAGCACACAACAATTTTGCAACAATAACAGAGCAAAGATGTGCATTGGGCTTTAAAGTCTCAGCTAATGAATTATTTCACGAAGGCATCATTTTTACAATATCTATCCCAATATCCTACCATAGAGGAAGATATATTAGGATTAGGAAATTGTTAAGCATCTAGCAATAATACTGTGGATTTCAAGTAGGAGCCAAAGACAGACACTTTAATTCCTGCTGGAAAAACTGGCAACTTCTAAACTTCTTAGACCTTCACTGAATAAAATAACCTGTGTTCTCTTCATAGGAACATATTTTTCTGTGTATTCACAGATACGTGGGCAAGTTAAAGCAACAGAGGAAACTAAGAAGCCTCTATCTTCTACCTGGGGGAAAACAATCACACACCATGGCCACAATACGCTCTGGATGCCAGATAGTGACAAGAAGTTTGGATTCCCAGGTATAAGGTCCCCATTAAGGACCATTCTGAGGACATCTCTCTACAGCACAGATGTACCTGAGCTAGCTTGAAAACATTTGGCCATAGCATGATAAAAACTCATCTTTTCAGTTCTTTACTTAGTCAGCGAAGAGCAGATTGACAGCAATCCTGATTTTATACAGCAAAAATGCAACATGAATCAAAAAATGCCAATGCATAACTCACTAACATGAGTGGTTTATTTTAATTTCCTTTTCCTGAAAAACAGCATTAGAATTGCTAAAGGATTTTATGGTTTGAAAGAAAATAAAAGTTATTCAGCATCTTCTGAAACACTGATCGTGTACTGAGAAAAAAAGGGGGAGGTAAAAGAAGAAAGATTTTTAAAAGGGAAAGAAACAAAAAAATTAAAGAATTATCATATTAAACAGTCTATAGTTTGTCTCAGAAAAGCTGTAGATACAGGATTATATATACATTGTCTTATTTAGCCTATTTTTACAAAGTATTTCAACATTAAAGTATTTCAGAATATATATAAATAAAACAAGCAGACTGTGTACACTATGAAACAGCATTTTTGGAATAGACCAGATTTATTTTTTCCTCCATTTGAAGTCACTAGTATGCACAAGCTTAAAAATACTGTTTTCTATCACAGCTATTTGAGTCCAGCAAATGTGATCTGCCAAGAGGAATTCATAATAGCAAAATTTAAGAACAGTTTCTTGCACCAGTTGAGTATTCACACTCAAAATTTCACTTTAAAAGCATCTATGTAAAATCTCATTCTTACAGAGTAGCCATGATAAATACAACAAGTGTGTACATTCTCAGATGCAGTAAACACAATCTTTGTCTTAGACAAATAACATATTTCAAGGGACAATACTGAGTCAGAAGTTATATTAAATAGCATTTTTACTGAAACTAAATTTATCAATGAGTCTCCAGTTCCAACGTGTGGAAGAGACAAGAGAGCTGTCACTCTTTCCAATATGCATGTAGGTCCACAATGACTTTGAAGATCTGTATGCCTGCATTCTTATTTTCATAGGCTTTTTCCAATAATGTGCCATGTAATTTGATCCTAAATTCTTCCCCATTCTAAATCAGATAACCAATATAATATTAAAAGTCTAGTGGTACCCTCCTTATAGCCTGAACTAACTAATTTAATGAAAGACATTACATCATTGGGTTTGCCACTCAGATTTAGTGCGTATATTTTAGTGTATCCAATATACTAAGAGCCTGTAGCTGTCCTTGACCTACCTATTACTCAGGAGAAAAGGACTTGGTGGAGTACAGGAATAGCAAGAATGGCAGGCACAAGTGAAAATGGAGACATTTATGTTATTATTATGACAAACAAAAGATGCACTAGTTATTTGAAGTTTTCAAACATTTCATTTACACAGTGGCATTCCAAGAGGAACGTGGAAGAACAGTATGAGACAAAGTAATGAATGGGAGACTTCTTCCTTCTGGTGATTTTAGCTGGCTACAGCAACCGAGCTGTTTAGGTGACATTAGGAAAACAATAGTATAGCAGCTTTTTAACATGAACTTACATCTGAAAACAAGGAAAATTGACCACCATGCATCAGTTTCTATAATTAAATGAGAACACGTGGCTTTCAGTTTAAAGACCTACGTGGTGCTGTGAGCATTCTGAGCTAACCACAGCATCAGAAGAAAGAAGCCCTGCAGTGCCATTTATGTGATCTTTACTCTTGAGACATACACACAAGAGAAAAAAATTTGGTATAGCAAGGACTCTTACAAACTAGGGAAGCTATCTGTAGCTAACAAAAAAAAAAAAATAGCTGCTCTGAATTATACTGCAGGGAACCCTCCTTCTCTGCTGATCATAACAGAGAGCTTGCCTTTTAGTATAAGGAGCTTTAGCTTGTATGAGTCAGACTCCCCATTGTGTATCAAAACTCTAGGGTGCTTTGATGAAGGGATAATGTTGTATTGTTTTATTGCACTTTGTTAACCATACACTCTTCATGTGACAACCTTATTGCCACAATCCTCCTAAAACAAGGTGTTTAATTTACTTTAGATAATTCTAAAACATATAGAGACAATTCTAAAACATGTTGCTCTTTCCAATTTACTTTTACTACTCCACTCACTGTGATACTACAACATTATTAAATTTCTACTTCTGGAAACACCACTCAAGTTCAGTACAAGTCAATAGCCCCATTGTCTGTAGCTAGTTTGGAATATCAGTTTCTTCATAATGGAAACTGTTCAGAGACAACACCATTTCTGACAAACTGAACAGCAGTTCTGCAGTAAAGAGCCTGTACTTTATCATAAAAGCTCTTTCCTGGCTGGTTGTATTTTCATATTCTCACTAATTCTTTTTTCCTGCTTCACATGTATTTTCCCTGCATATATTACAACTGTGTATCAGAAAAACCGAAAAAAGGCTGTCTTAGATACCAAATCCTTTTCCAAGTAAGGCTTTTCTTGCAGCACGGAGTCTTGAAAAAAATTCTATCATCAGTGATCTGAATTCATAAGACAGTTTGACCAGAAATACTGAGTTTACCTGGAACTCCATCTTTCCTCTCCAGAATGGGAGGGTCTAACACAGAAGACCACTTTAGCCTTTGTCCAGCACAGCAGATTCCAGATTCTTGCTAGACTAAGCCTTGAAACTCCCATGATAATAGGGCACCTGGCTCTCAATGTCTATACTGCTGAAATCACAAAGATAAGACTTTCTTTTGTTATGGAGCTGTCAATGTGGCTGGCTAGAAAGAAAGCATTGCCTCAGATACTCCTCCTGATGTTTAACCACTGTCCATGTTTTTGTTCTGTGGATCACTGCTGCCTCTTAAGAAACAATATAGATAAACCAGGTAAAATTGACACTGAATATTATATATTAAAGATAAATAATGGAAATACTAATTATTTACACTCTTAATATAAGCAACAACCTGCTCTAAATTTCTAGTAGGTTAAAATTCAAATATAGACCTGTGAATGTGAAGAGAAGGAGAAGTTCAATTGTGTTCAATGTCTTCATTATTTGAATAAGCAAACTTATATCCAAAATGTGAATTATTCATAAAAACAAAACACTGTACAACTTTTTTTTTTTTTTTTTGCTGCACTGTCATATACCTTCTCACATCTGAATTCTTGATTTCTGGTCAAAGAAATTTTTGTCCTAAACTCTCAAGTCCTTGAAAGAGAAAATCAAGTGCAATTTTTATTTTTAAGTACAATATCTACATGGCAAAATTATTTACATTTAATTTGGAAACTATTTCATGCCCGTCTGTTAAACCATAAAGCTGGGGCATACAGAAATTTTAGAACATGTATGGATTATTATGGTAATATAATATATTACCATATAATTACCATATATAATATGCATGTCATGGATTATTACTGGTAAGGGCAGTCACAATCAGAACACAGAAGGCAAAGCAAATAAAACTTGACAATGTGATACTATTATCCTATTTCCATGTTTACATTTATAACTTATAAAGGAAGTAGTGTACTTCTTGTCATATTTCAGATACAAACGACAATACAAATGAACAAGGTGACCTGAAAATGAATGTATCTTGGAGTGATTCCACAGGGTCAAGGACATGGATGGTGGTCCAGGTCACTGACACAAAAATTACAGAACAGTGGTGGACCAGTGTACTAAAAATAGTGCTTAAAACGTTTAAGGAGTTTCCAATGAAAGAGTAATGAAGACTGAAGACAGATGAATCTTTTAGATGAATATAAATGATTTTATAGATTTAGATCCAAGAAGAAATAAGTATCAGTAACACAGAATCTAAATTTACATATTCAAGTCACTGATAAAACCAGCCTTTCTGTAAAAAAAAAAAAAA
>VXBO01002267.1:53986-69831 GCA_013400135.1 Rhinoptilus africanus
CATTGTCTTTTTTTTTTTTAACAAAGAACAACTATAATTAAGTAAACTTAGAGATTAGATTTGTGCTTTTCTTTTACACATGGCCTGATTCAAGTACCATTAAAAAGCCTTGCCATTTGATTTCAGTGGGAATTTCATTGATGCCTTAGATGAGTACCTAAACTCTCAACTGAAGAGTCAGGTACAGCAAATTCAAAGCAACAGACATTTGACACTCAGGAAAAAGTTGTAGCTGATGTTCAAGAAGTGATTTTCCTTCATGATGAACATGGTGACATTTTATACTATCAGCCCTCACAGAATATAATAAAACACCCTTTATAGTTGACATATTTCCCCTTTCTCATGTCTTGTGCTGACTCGGGCAGTTTAAATAGCTTATACTTGCTATAGTATGTTATTAAGTATTTTTGTCCCTGTGTAAAATGGGCATATTCATAGACTAGTGGTACAACTCCCTCTCTTTTAAAAGTTGATATTACAGTGACTCAGGATATTATCACTACAGTGAAAATTATTTCAATGCATTTGATACAACTACTAGGAAGCAACAGGTAATATTCCAATTACCTTTTCCATAATGTCTATATTGGTCAGAGTTTTAAGTAAATTCCTGATGAAGGCTGTGCTAACTGCTGCTCTCTCCTTAACAAAATCAGTACCAGCTAGAGATAAGAACAAGAAAAATACATTACAAATTCTTGTTTGAATATTTCGTAAAAGACTTGCCTATTCTGGATACAATCACGCCCCCTTCTCAAATCTGTGTTAGCTTTCCATTGCCCTCTTCTCCCGTCCTTCCTCGTCCAACCCTAATAGCAAGCCCCTTCTTCAAATCTCTTGCATATTTTCCTGTATCTCGTCTAGTTCTAGGATTCCTCTCATTTACACCCTATATTTCTAGCATAAAGTAAGCCTTGTGAACGTTAGTGTCACTAGGACTGTCATTATGAAAGAGAGACATGAAAAAACCCCACCTCATCGAATCCAGTCCCTGTACTAAATAGTTAAGAGTCAGGGGTTATTGTAGTATTAATGGAAGAATGCAGTCAGTTCTGTACAGTTCATCACTGTCACCACCTGCCCAGAAATGATATCTTACTTCCTCTTCGCTTCTTTTAATGCTAATCTTTGCATTCCATGACTAGCTTGCTTCAATCCTTCAAACTCAATATCTGTTCTCTGCCTGGTTTTTTTTAATTATATTAAAAAGTTCAATATGTGAAAGTTAATTGTCTTTATGATTCATAAGTCTTGTGAAAAAAACGACAGCTGGGCAGAAGAGACAGCTCCTATAAGCGCCTCAAACAAACTTGGAAGTGTGGGCTCATTTACCACTAGATGCCAGAGGATCCATATAGGAAAGAGAGGTCTAGCTGTAGAAAATAGTTTCAGTTGGCTGGAAATCCATTCATTCAGCTCTGTTACTCATGCAATAGTCTCCTTTTTGGACTTGACTTCTTTTTCCTAGTTCAACGTAATTTCAATGCAAGATGTTGGATCAAATAAGTACTGGATGCATCTATGATATAAACTGTTTTGTAGTTCAAAGGCAGCATGATGCTGGCACAGTAAGTTGAGGCCAAGGTATTTTTAAAGAATCAATTTCTTAGGTATTGATAAGATTTAAAGATGGGCAGGTAGGCTTGATCTAGGTGGCACAGGGAACAAACAGGCAATGGGAAAAGGATGCAGCAGAGCATATGCAATGGTCAGTATCAGGGAAGAGTCAAAACCTACCAGTCCTCTCCCTATCCCATGTAAACTGATTCTATTTAGTGTTACAGTAAGAGTACAATTAGAGCACCTAATGTTGTGTGCAAATTACCTGCTGAGGTTTTATTCAGACATGCAGTTTCATTATCAGTTTGCATATCTCAAAAGAGCCTATTCTCTTAGCGTCAGTATGATTTATATATGTGTGCCTAGCTGCATTGCAACTATATCCCACAAGGTTAAATAAGACCTAAATAAGGTTGTTTCCCCCAACAATCTTCAATACTTAAGCCAAGAATTCACTCCTTTTACGATTACAGGCAGTTGTAGTGCTGGAAGATATTTAAGTATAAGACATCCTCAGGAACAAACAGTTCCACATCCTTTCCTCTCCTCCCAACTCTGCTTTAATGACTTGATACAGACAAAAAAGTAATTCTTTCCCAAGAGCTTTGCTAAAGAACAATGAGTAACCCTAATAAATGATGAAAACAGTGAAATCATAGGCAGTTTCCCAGTTACACAAGGGAGGTAAAAAAACATCACTTGTAGTTCAGTATGTACCATAACGCAATTGGAGAAAATATACTTTCAAAAAATAATAGCTCCTTAGCACCAAGGCTGTATTTGGAAGCAAGAGGGACAAGTCTACTTTCAGACAAAACGCAAATGCTTTAGCTACAATGAATAAAACAAATTAAGCCAGTTGTAAAGGATGGCTGAGTATCTGCACCAAACCGAACTACTGCAAAGCTTCCTCAGTGTTGCTCAGATGACAACCTATCACTGCTCCATGATCTTCAAGGAGTCATAATGGTTTATATAAACCAAAGACCTTCCCACTGATTTTACAGGCTTTGGATCAAGCCCTGAATCACCCAACGACCTTAACTTTTGCAGAGCTTCTCTCCAAGAAAGTAATGTGATTTTGACTCAAAGCAGAACCCTTTGAACAGAGTGGGACTTTATGGGGGTTTATATATTTCTGTAACAAAAGTTCACCTTTATTATAATCGATGACTCAGAGCTCTCTTCAGATTCAGGAAAGAATATAGTAAATTCCCTGTAGAATCACTACTGTTTGTGGTATGCAAAGTGTTTGGCAATGTGTCTTTTACATTGTCAAAGCACACATTCATCTTAGCCTCCGAGTAAATTTGCAAACTTGAGCTGCCCACGTACTAGGTATAGGAATTTATTTGCAGGTATGGCTTCTTCAAGCATTTATCTATGAGTAATTTTGACTGAACGACTCAAATGACTATACTTCGGCATGTGTCTGTGTGAAAGTTGACAGGATGGGCACATGTATTTTTACAATGTGAGTTAAGTCTAAGATGTGATGAAGATGTTGAATAAAAACAATAATTATTACAGCAATTAAAATATAAAACTTGAGTCAGCATTTTGATGCTGTTCCTGACTCTCCCTGACTTGCTTTATTATTTTGGGCAAGTAACTTAGCCCCTGATTCTGCAAATACTTTTACTTAGTTAAGTACCACGAAGAACTGTATATGGGATAATACAGCTTTATTTGCTTAAATTAAAAAATTTGGGGTCTTAAGCTGTTACTGTTACTACACACATCGGTATGATCAACAGAATCATTCTGTTGTAGTCCAATGCAGTGTGTTATGATATAGCGAGTTTAGTGCTCTACCAGTACCAAGCACTCAGTGCACAACAGAGCCAAAGGGAAGGCAGAAACACTGGGATTCCTACACAGAGTAATTTCTCACAACTGCTTTAACTCTGTTGCTCCCTTAGACTCAACCTTTGTCACTTCCTTTTCCTACGTGCCCCTGAACATCTGCCATGCTTTTCGGATGCCACAGCAGCAAGACATATCCAGGAAGGGATGAGAGAAGCAAAAAAGAGAACGAACTGAGCTCTAGGCCTTTGGGTGTCCCCATCTGACAAGGCAGACGTGGACCAGACCCTGTGACACAGACGTGCCAGACGACGGCAGAAGTAATTCTCTTCGCTTATTCTGCATTCACAGCCGGTGCTGCGCTTCTCACTCGCTTCAGTCTTCTGAGCAACAGCTGAGGGTGAGAGGGCAGACCAAGCCGCCTTCCAAGCACCGGGCGGCGAGACACGGGCACGCTGAAGGCAGATTCCCCGCTCCAGCCTCCGGCAGAGCCGGGTGGGCGCTCCCACCCGCGCACCCCCAGCCCCCCGCCGGGCCTGCGGCGGGGCTCACACGGGACGGCCGGGCCGGGCGCCTCGGACCAGCGTAAAGCACACCCCGACTCACCCCGCAGAGACCAGCCCCGCAACGCGGGTCCCTGCAGGCAGCCCCAGCAAGGCTCCGGCCGCCGCGGAGCTNCGAGGCGGCAGCTCGCCTCCTCATTGGCCCCTGGGCCCGCCCGTCAGCCGCCGCTCGTGCAGGGGCGTTGGAGGGCGGCGCCGGGCGGTGCCGCGCAGCCCTGTCAGCGGGAGCGGGGAGAGGAAGCGGCGGCGGCGGGGGAGCGGCGCGGCGCTGGCGGGCGGCGATGTGAGCGCTGCATCTTCCCCTCCGTTCTCTCCTCACCCTTTAATTTTTTTTCCCGGTCTTTTTCACACGGCCGCCCACTCCCCGCATTTTTTTTTCCTACAGAAATATACTCGTCTGTAAACACACGCCTACACTGCTTTGGGTTTTTTTTTTTTCTTTTTCCAAGTTCTTTTTTTTTCCCGCAGAGGCCAAACACTCGATCCGGCGGAGCGCGTACCTCGGGTAGCCGGGCAGAGCCCCGCGGCCAGGGGCTCCCGCAGCCGCCTCGCTCCGTCTCGCCCGTCGGTGCCGCCCCCGCAGCGCCATGGATCACCAACCCAAGTTCTTCGAGAACCTCTCGGGCACCGGGAAGGCCATCGGGGTGCTGACCAGCGGCGGCGATGCCCAAGGTAGCCGCTCACGCCGTTCCCTCCGGGAGCGCGTGGGGAGGAGGAGGAGGGGAAGGAGAGGCAGAAGATGAGAGAGTGCGTGTGTGTGGAGGAAACTGCGGGCGCGGTGGGGAATGGGGGCAGCGGCGGGGGAGGGTGAGGAGCCCCTGGGGGGATGGATGGTGTGAGGGAGGCAGGAGCTAGAAGGCGGGCAAGGCGCCCGTGCTGGGGAGGGAGCCGGTGGGTGTAGCAGCGCCTGCCAGAAGGGAACAGGAAGCATGGGCTGCCCGGGGGCGGCTGCGGGAAGCCGCGCCGGCAAGGCGCACATGGTGGTGGAGAGAGGGAGGGTGTCTGGGAGTGGGGCACACCACATCGCCGCGGTTCTCGGGATCCCCTTTCCGTGCTGGCCTTTGAGCTGCCTCTCTTACTATGATAATTTAAAAGATAAATGATTTTTGCGCGGCCTGGGCGCCTGTGCTGCGAACATACCTTCATCCTCCTTCCCTTTCTCATCACGTTTCCTCTCAGCCTGCCTTGGCAGGGAAGAGGGTAGAAACGCTCCAGTAACTTTTTACCACCAAAATGTCTTCGCTCCTGGGGAGATGGTGGGGAGAGGCGGGTGAGGAGGGAGGGCGGGTGGCTGCTGTGAGCGGGGGAGGAGGTCGTGCTGCCTCGCACGGCGGGTGGGAGGCCGGCTGCGCTGCTGGGGCTCTGCCAGCCCTCGCCTCGTCTGCTTTTCGCTTCGTTTTGGCACCAGGAACGTTTCTGTGTTCCTACCCGTGATTTAGAAAGCTCACATGGTAGCTTGCTCCCTAGCTCCGTAGGAGTATGCAGGAAACGTGCTTCACCTCCTTGAATCTCTTCAGCGCAGAGGGAGTCCTGGCTACCAGACAGAGTGAACAAAAGACCTATAGACATTAAGATTAGGGAAGAAAATAAAAGAGGTTTGATTGCAGTAGACTTAGTCATGAAGTCACGTTTTCCTACACTTTTGTTTCCCCTTTTCTAGCAGAAAATCTCGTATATATTAATAGCTGGAAGTTTCAGTTAATTACGATTTCAAATATGCAATGCTCCGTGGCATTTGAGAGCCAGGAGAGCCTTACTCTGCTTTTGCCAGGAGAGTTGTGTAGTGGTGATTGTTTTTATCTCCTTTCCTTAAATTACCATTATTTTATTTTATTTTTTTTGCCGGGAGTCTCTGAAGTACTTTCACTTAAAGAAGAAATGGCACTTATTCGCGTTTGTGAAGGGGAGCGGGGGGAAGCCCCCCTTCCCTGGTTGTAGGGCTCGGTAGTTTAATGACCGTTTTCGCCAGCTCGTTACGTGGGCCCCCGCGGGTGGGGCGTTCCGCCCGGTGTCGAGGGGTGCCCGCGGCCGCCTCTCCCTCCGGCCCTGGCTCCCCGTGGGGTGGCGGCGTGCGTGGACCGGTGTCTCCGCGCTCCCTCCCGCCGCCGCTGTGTACGTGATCCGCTGCGAGTCGCTGCAGATTCCGCCTCTTTGCGTCATCCGGGCCGGGAGAAGCATCCTCCCTCACTCCCTCCCTCCGCCCGCTGGAATAACGGGGAGCCCCGGGTTTTACCTGGGATTATCTGAAACGCTAGTCAGAGGCGGGAGGGATTTGATACCAATCGGAGGGAAAACGTTGCAGTTTCGGAGAAAATGCAAGTTGATGCCCGTAAATGGCTTTTCTTTGTGCCTCTCAGTGGGGTTACGCTTGTTCAAGTTTTATCCACAGTTTGCGCTCAGTGTCACCAATTCCACTCCTAAGTGATGCTAGGAGGGACTGTGAATCAAGGCATCTCTCTTTTAATGGTCTGGTCGCCAAATCGCCATTTTAATTTTGAAGCGTGACAGGGCACTGCCTCAAGCAGCAGCGTGTTCAGCGAGAGGCCGAGCCCTGCTGCCCGCTTCCGCGTGGCTGGACATTATATAATGCCGCAGCAGATGTATCTCTTTTCATAAAGTATTAATCTGCTCTGGCCACTATGTGAATGAAAGCATTTAAAGGACTTGTAGAATCCACAGGCAACAGCTAGACTTTATTATCTGTCAGATTGCAACTGCAGCATATTTACGTGGAGGGGATAAAAAGGAACAGCCTGTGAAAGTTGCTGTCTGAGGAGTGAGGCTGTCACAAAGACCAAACAAAGTAAACTGGATGCCTTCCAAGTCATTTTGTAGGCAGCATTGTCCTAACTCAGAACAACAAAGGAAAAAAAAAAAACAACCCAGCATTTTAGAACTTGATCGTTTCAACTGCATTACACAATACATTTGAGGTTCATAACCCTTACTATCTCAGTAACAGTACAGATGTGTAAAACATGCGACCTCAGGTCTGTTCATGTGCTAGTTGAGGAGTTAAACAGGGGACAGAATGAGTCATGCCCTGTCAAGGTCATTTGCCCTCTGGAGGGCAAATATGGGAGAGAAGTGAAGTTGTGAAGTATAAGCAGAAGGAAATACACTGCTATTACTGCAGAGCTGTTTGAAAACGTTCAAGCAAACTGTAGGTGAGGCAAAACTACTAACTGAAGTAGATGCAAAAAAAAAAGTTACAGTCTCCTGTTTTGGCTTGTTTTTTTGTTTGTTTGTTTGTTATTGGTTTTGATTGGTGGATTTTTGTTTTTTGGGGGTTTTTTTCAGATTACCTAGACACTAAAATCTTCGGAGTATCTGTAATGCAAACTAAACTCACAGGAAATTGAGTGGAAAGAACACCCATTAGCGTTCCAGTAAACATGGGATCTTTGTATCAATAGGTGCCTTGATTTAGATTGGACTGTAAATCTTAGCCTAGAACAAAATATGCTTGAAATGACTTTAAAACAGTGCTTTTGCTCTTATTGTACTTATTAATAATTTAGAAGTAGTATGAGCCTTTCTATTTATGGGTCATACTACGTTTTAAATTGCTTCCTCACAATTGTGGTATTTCCTCGCAAGGTTGATTAGTTGTTTTCGTTTTGTTTTTCCTTTTTACTACCTGCACAATATTAAAGACTACAGAATGTGTGTATGTCATACTGGAACTATTATGGTTTAGTCACCATATTTTTAAACACAGGTATATTCTTTTGTTTAGTGGAGTTAAAGAATTTATCAGTGATTTATTTCACAGGAGAAAATATTTATGTTTTATACACTTAATGTATGTAGGTACTAAACTTGACAGTCCATCACTTTAGCTAGCCAGCTGTTAAATAGTTAACTAAAACGAGTACTTTCCATCATACTCACAAGTACCTTGAGAGGCAAAAGAAGTTTTGACAATTGATTCTCAAGATTTATTGGTTAGCTCAGTTTCTGGGCTATTTCTAAATTGTAGTGGTTGCAGCTCAGAAAGGTGGACTAAACAAATGTGTTTTTAAGTCATGCTTCTGTCTGTACTTAGTGGGACACTCTGGCCGTGGTCTGCTTCAGGCCGTGAAATACGCTGATTATATTTTACGCTGGTTGCCAGTGGCTGCCACAGACAGTTTTGGTTGCTGTAGGTCACTTATCTTCATACAGCCTCCAATCAGACTGCTTATTCTAGGACTGTGATAGGTATGGCTCAACAGCAGGAACTATGTCACCTGAAAGCTTCTGACAGAAGCCAATTGTTTACTGTTCGGGAATGATGTGTTTGTGGCTACTTGGAGCTGTTGCCCAATTTACTGTCAAGATTATTGTCTTTGAATGTGACGATGTTATTTTTGAGATAAACTCAAAGATTTAGTGTTGTGGAAGACAGCGTAAGTAAGGGATTTAGGAATTACATGGTAATAGTCTGGAATATCATAGGCCATGACTGATGAAGTAAAGATCTTCGTATCTCTACGTTTGAAACATTAACAGGCTTCCCAACATTTCAAGGCATATTTAATATAGTAGTGTAGGTGTACTGCTCTTGTCCTGGTATCTTACACTGGAATAAGAAATCTTGCTAGCTGAACAAACAAAAAAAAACTTCGACAACTTGCAAATCAAGCAAATATTGATCTTGGAAATAGCTAAAAAGAGCCCTATAGCCTTTTGGATTCAAGGGTTTTGGAATACTACAGACCATGACTGTGGAAGCAAAGATCTACATACTTGTGATGTTCGTCGGAAGCATTACAGGTTTCCGAGGAACATCCCTAGACATATGTAATATGGTAGCACAGATGTACTGATCTTTTCCTAGTACGGTATTAGGGAAGAAGAAATTTTGCCACATAAAATAAATAATACCCCCCAAAAGAGAGCCAGCCACCCACCCCCCCCAAACCCCCCCAGCCTAAACCAAAACAACCCACACTCCTTTTATGTCGTCCAGATTACAGTTTGATAACATTTATGTAATTTGAAGATAGTCACAAGGAATTTTTGAATTCTAGCCCTCCCAAAAGGCACCTTTTCCCACAAATAATATTGTGTATGTGTATAGTCATGTATATAAAATACGTATATATGTGTCCATATATATATTATAATTTGTATGTAAAATTAAAGAATGTCAATATTAACGAATGAGTGTAACTATTTCAATGCATTTAATATTTTGGAGGAACTGCTTCTGTAATTAGTGTGTTCTATGATTGAAACTAGTCCCTGAAGATATTTTATACATTTTGAAGAAGGAGATACATACATAGTCTAGATAGTGTAATATATTGTATATATTTGTGCAGTAGAATGTTCTGATGTAATACAGTGTTACTGTTTAGAAAAATTGTATTTTCTTCAGTTATCTAGAATTATTATTGTGATGGTATGCAATAAAATCTGTTACATAACTAAAAGTAAGTGGAACAAACCCAAATTGTTTTCTTAATGATTCGGTCAGTTCTTGTATTTGATTGCTTCTCGTCTTTCCTTTTGAAGATTATAGGCTCTTACATCATTACTGATATATCCATTTACATACTTGAATAAAGTCTTTCTGTTTGGTAATATTTAGACATTTTCCTTAGTTAGTGTATTTTGTTATATAGCCTTTTAAGTCTGAATCTTTGTTCAGGGTAGCGCTTAAACATATGTGCTAAGTCATTAAGCATGCATTAAAGCCTATGTTTATCTTTAAAATTGATGGTACTTAAGTATTTCTTGATGCTTGTCCAAGATGCGTAGTTCTGATTTTTCTTTTATATGGTTAGCATTACAGTTATTTATTTAAAGGCCTTTCTAGCTGACTAATACAAGTAAAACTTGGCTTAAACACAAAAGAGTCGTTTAATTTTGTTCAAACTCTTGTGTGCATAGTGGAACAGGATGTAGGCATGGGAGAGGAATACTATTTTGGGGAAGGGAGTGAGTGCCTTTAAAATAATTTAAAAGATTTATGCAGTACTGTTTGTAACCCCAATATGAAAATTATTGCTTTCAGAGACAATTGAACAGACAATATCAAGAAGGACAGTAAATTATCAACTCTTAAATTAATTTCAGACATTATGTAAAGCCATGTAAATAGTTGCAGATTACTTAATCTTTGCTGAGTCCGAAAGCGCAAAATAAATCTTTTCGTCTGTCAAAGGCAAAAGGAAGTGGTAATTCAGAAAGATTTTAAATAATTCTTACATTATAAAAAATACTGGTTTTACTTGTGGCTTTCTTTTGAAGCTGCTATTCTAATCCTACATGTTTATCAGGCTATAGTTATTATTCAGGACTAAATCCACAGTTAACCTGCTAAATCTCTTTTTCGGTAATAAGCATATAATTACATTTCATAGTTATGGTAATTCACAAATACCATTGTAAGACTCCACAAAAAATCAAATGCAACATTTTGTTAGGCAAGTTTCACAGAGACTTCATAAAATTGTCTGTATTTACATACTTTAATCACTGCAAGCAGTGTACTCAGATTTAGATAGCCTACATGTATAAGTCAAAAGCTTTAGTGTTTTAACTGTATTTTGCAGATATCAAATTATAATACTTTTCAGAAGGCCTGAAGACTGGAGGGAAAGCCACTTACTTGGGAGTTTGCCAGTAAACACCCAAGTCCCTTTTCTATGTTAGGAGATAAAATACACAACACCAAATAACAATAAAATGTATGTTGCATAAACTTACAAAGTTACAGTAGTGGTAAAGAGAAGGTGCTTTCTGTCTGTAATTTGTAGGGGTTTTCCTGGGCTTTTGCTCTTTCTTACAGGTTAATTATAAATTTTACCAATTTTTCATGTAAGACATGGAAAGTGGAAAGTATTCACTAAGAAAGTATGTGGCTGTGAGATGAATATATTCACATGTAAAGAATTAATGGATTTGTCATTTTGATAAATAAATGCTGGTATTTTACACTGGTTTAGAAGAAGTATGAGCATTAAGCCAAATCAGCGTTTGTAGGCTAATTTATACATAATGAAGGTATGGCAGATCTGGAGAATTTGTAATGAGCGCAGAGTAACTGCCCTTCTTTAAAATACATGGATACATGACCAATAAAGCAGAAATCTGAGCAAGAAACAGATGAGACAAGTATGTGTCTTTGGTAGACATATGAATGTCTATTTGTAATGTCTTCCTATTTTATTAAGTATTTATTTTTGCTAACAAAACTACTCTGCTTTCGCCTGTTTGGGTCACAGATACTTTTTCTTTATTCTGGTTAGATCCTTGTAATACAGAGACCTAGTGCTGAATGAGACACCAGAGTCTTCATAACCAAACATATATATTAGATTCCTGAAACAGTCTTTAGTGTTTTTTTCTTCAGGTGCCAAATGGGAGAGGTGACAAAGCTGAACTTCAAAAGCAGAAGGTTTTTAAAAGGACAGTTCTGAGTAGTCCTCACCTGGTGAGGATTAACTTTTTCCGTTCAGAAAATCAACCTTTTAGCTGTTCTTCTAGAAATCTGCAGCCAAATGGATAATATAAAAAAACCTGGTTTTATCTCTAAAATAACCCCTCCACAAACAAACTCTACAAACAATGACAACACCTCTCCCCAAAAAACAACCCAAACCCTCAAAATCCAAATTACCAAAAAAACCTCTCTACCATCCAGCCAACAACAAAAACCCAAACCACCCCCACGTGTTGAGCATTAATAGAAGCAAGCTGTGGGCTTTGATGAAAGGAGTAGTTTGTGCTTGTGTCTTCCCCGTTAAAGGAAAAGGGCAGTGCTGTGAAGAGCTGTGTGTTTTATAAAGTTAAAGGTCTTTGTCTCAGTTTTCCAGGGGATGTTGTGTTAGAGGTCGATGGGTGGGGGTGTTCTTTTTGTTATGAAAATCACAGTTTCACTGAGGAGATAACTGTGCAGTAGATGTGTTTTAATCTGAGACTAGGCACGGTAACTTTCTCTTCAGTACAGCCGGTCAGATGAGAGCAGAGAATCTCTCTTTGGCATCACCCCGTTCCAAAGCTGTGCTCTTAGCCGTCTTGGCATTTCAGAACTTTCTCCAGCTCTGCCACAAGGCAAGGCTGACTCTGGCTGAGAGAATTCTTGCTTTTACTTCCTAATACAGAATTGACGTGAAAACACCGTTACCCATAATTTAAATCTTAAGGCTAAGGGAGATCTATACAAACAACAAAGCAACTTTGATTTTGGCAGACTTATTTTTTTTTGTTTCGTGTTCGGCAACATCTGGCATGTTCCTAGTTAATAAATCTTTAAAAAGATTAAAAAGATTTATTTGGTCTCATTCTTTATTCAGACGGGTAAGCTGTTATAGGTCAGTATTTTTTCCAGTAATGGTGGATAGTGTAGGAATAGATCTTTATGGCTCACTGTGATGTGGGTCTACCCAGAACTTACCGACTTTTTACATCTCCAAATAGGTAAGCACTTAACGCCTATGTCAAACAGCAGAGCTGACATAGTACTTTGCTGTTTTGGTATTAAGTACAACAGATTTCACGCCCAATATTTTGTATCGTCATGTTTCTGGCATCATTTTTCAACTGATGTACCGAGGCTATTTCTTTCAGTGTAGCCTAATAACTTCTTCTGTCCTCATGCTTTGCATAATCTCTTGTGACTGTTTAAGTGGTATGGAAGCAATTAGTTCATTACTTTTGGGAACTCCCTGACTAATGAGTAAGGTAACACAGTATCTGAAGGAATGGGTTATAATAGAAATTCATTTGATCCATGTAGAGGTACCATTTGCTCAGGAGGTTAAGTGTTTGACCAACGGACTTAAATGGAAGATTTTACACCAATATGAATTGTCAGATGTCTGTGAGCAGAGAATTCCAATGTGATGTTGCAATTCTGGGAAGTAAAGTGGCATTTAAGCACTCTTCTGTCAAATGAGTCCAAGCAGCATTTCTTGTGTTAATTTACTGCTCCTTCTGTCTTTTTAAGTGGGCATCCGTCCATGTCAGGAGCTTTGGCTGTGATCCCCACAAAATACTGTGTATACGATACTTTGCAAAGCTCCAGAAAAAGAACTGTTACAGTATAATTTCTCCTTTGGAGAAGCTAAATTTTAACTGGCTGAATGTTTCACATTTCAAATAGAAAACTAAGCATTGTTGTGAAATGAATTTACTTTCTGGTTTAGTGGCTGTTACTTTTACAATGCTGTTTTACAATCAGCAGCAATTTAATCTCTGTTTAACACACATACTGGCATCCACATAATTATTGTAGCAAAGCAAATAGTTGTATACCCTTCATATTCATGGGCTGATTGCACTGTCATTAAGCAAATTTCTGGTTTAATAGATGCTAATCATTGTCTCTGTTTAGGAATGAATTCATGTTTCCTTTTTATTAAAGACACTGAAAATTTATAGTATACAAAAAATACTGGATAACCTATAACAGTGTGACTTTGCTTTTTCTTCCCAGGTATGAATGCTGCTGTGCGCGCAGTAGTACGCATGGGGATCTATGTAAAAGCCAAAGTGTATTTTGTATATGAGGTTAGTTTTTGTTTTATTCATTCGGTATTTGTCTTCTGACTATACTTGACTTTTTGTGGAAATCTCATGTAAAGTAAATAGGATAAATTAAATAATGTTGTAGATGTCATTACCTTTTCATCATATCAGTGTTTTATTTCGTATTTTTTATTTCTGTGGAAAGCACTTTTTACTGGGTATGTGCTAAAACTATTTAATTTAAAAGTAATTGTTTTAATATATGGAATTCTTCATGTGAAGCTTGAAAGAAGCTTGAAGATACTGAGAAAACCAGCGGTGGTTGTCACTCAGCAGTGAGCTATGCATTTGTGTAGATGTTAGATTCTTTGCTCAAAATAGTGTACTTTATAACTACCTTCCTAAACCTAGTTAAATTACTAACTCTTAACTCTTTGGCTTTCTCCCAGTTCATATTCCTAGGATATGATAAGGATGTGCCATTGCCCTCATATCACAGATCACCCAACTTGTTTCTGATCCAAGAGTACTGTCAGGCTGGTGCCAGCTTTCTTGGCTTATAGGTAGAAAGTTGTAAGTGAAAATACTCCAATCAACAAACTTTTAAAAAAAGACCCCACCAAAACACCTTCATCATCAGTAGTGTATCCAAAGATCCAAATTTTATGGTTGAAGCTTATGACTCTGTGTGCATGAGGATTCTTAGCTTCTGTAACCATTATTTGATATGAAAAAACGATGAGACAAGTTTAATGTAAATGCCAAAATAACACTGTGTATGTCTTACTGGAAGACAAAGTTATGTTTAGACTTCTGCTTAAAGGATAGTTTCAGTTTTTGTTAAGTTTGTGAATTAAACAGTACAGTAAGTATATTTAGCAAGAAGTCATTCTCTTCACACTGAATTCCTGTACAACTCCTTAGAAGTTTCAGGTGATTACAAAGTATAATAAACATTTGTTATGGGGCAAAGCTTGGTAGGCAATATTTCTAGCAAAATGTAATTTTAATATTTAATATAAAAATATAGAATAGTACATTCATAAAAGTGCTAGGAAAGTACTTTGGTTTTAGTTTTGTGCATGCAAAATGTACAATTTATCTTTGAAAGGTAGCTATTTATCCATTTTCTTTCTGTGTCTGCTTCTTCCTATAGTTCATTTACTAAAGAGATGTGAAGTATATTGAAATGCAAATAAGCAGAGCAGTGTGCTCCAAAATTCTTTTGTACTACTGTGCTACAGCAAGTAGCTCTGAATACTTAGTGTGTGCTAATTACGTGGCCAATCTCTAGAATTCCTTCAGTGTTCAGCTGTTTTGCAGGCTTGCTGAAATGGGTCAGATACTTTTCTGGAAATGAGGGTTTTTTGTCTGTCTTTAAAGACCAGAACTTGGATTATTTTACTTTATTTTGTTTTAATTATGTTTAACTTAAGAATTAACATCTTTGCAGTTCATCTTACAGTATGGTTACTTTTGTCACCTTTTAAAAGCTGTTTTGTGTCACAAAGTGCATTCAATGATAAATTTTCAGAGGAATTTGGCTATTTTCTGGTTTTCTGAATTAAGCAAAAATGCGCTATTTTAAGTTGTCATTTTCCTCTGTTAATTGCTAATGTTCCTCTCTTAATTGCTAGTTTGCCATTGTGAAGTCATAGATATTTCTGAATGAAAATCGATTGCAAATATCAAGTCAATGTTGGAGTTTTGAGTTTCTATTATGTATTGTCTTTCTATCTTCATTGTAATAGTGTCGTTTGGGAGAAAGATGTGCATTTCACGGAAAGAATGGGTAATAGCTTTGAAAAAAGAGATCTTTGCTTCTAGATTAGTCGGTTCAGTGTTACATTTCAGGAAGGACTGAATGCTAAACTTTTTTCCTCTCTGGCTCTGTGTTAATTAAAATATGAAGTCACTTTTCTTTCACAATGCATGTAAGTACTTAAGAAAAAGACTGTTGCAAGCCTTGAAATGAAACTACTGTTAAATTTCAGAACTTAGAAATAGGAAACAGATACAGGGATGAGTGTCATGGAAGGTAAAAATCTTAGGATAAGGCTTGTTGCTAATGATCCCTATTATAGGCCTCCACATGATGTGTACATAGGAGATGCATTTTTGTATATACTTGGAAGTTATTTTATTTAATACTTCTAAAAAGGTCTTTCTAAATTAGAGTTTATTAAATGCAGGCTTCAGTGTGTTAAGCAATGAGAATGGTATAGATTTAGCCTTCATTTTGAGGAGGCATTTTAAGTAGACACACATGTGTCAAGGTAAAATGATACTTGTATTGAAGCTGCTCAGAAAAAGTGAGGAAAAAAACTGAAATGGCAACACCTGAAAGCTGAAAAATGTTTTATTTGGAGCCAAAAATGCAGTTAAAGGTCTCAGCCTTTTCAAGCCTATTTTGCTCTAGTTGTCATATGCTCTTTTTCTCCTGTAAATTCC
>VXBO01002269.1:0-19588 GCA_013400135.1 Rhinoptilus africanus
CTATGCTGCACCCTCTCCAGATTATAAATTTCTGATGAGTAGGTTTATTGTATAGACCCAGGCTAGTCCTGAGCTTAATTGTACAATTATACATGACCTATACTAACCTTTCTACCATTTCTGACTTCATCTTTGACCTTCCAACAAACTTTCCCCTCTCTTTTCTACCTAAAGTCTGCTGATTCCTATGCAACTCCCTACTTGGTTTTACAGTATTCTTAGGTATGTTCCTTATATACCTCTATAGCAAGGTTATGAGAGAGATACATAACTTTGAAGGATTCCAGAGGATGATTTAATTCACCTAAATTAGTACTTCAGCTGCCACTTAGTTAAACATGGCCTGAACTACTTTCGGGCACTGAGGCCAACAGCCCATATCCGTACTATTATACTGTCTTCACCTCAGAAATAATTTGGCAACATCCAAACTGAGTGTGGAAGATGATCCTGCTCCATAGCAGCTGCTGATCTCTGACCAGAAATTGTCAGGGAAAATGTTAGTTGTTCCAGTCCAGAACCAAGCTAAGATTTATTCAGTTTTTGCTCAAAATAGGTGGTGGAATTACATTTCTCAGAAACGTTCCCCTGCTTTGCTAATGTACTTACATAGCCTACCCAAGCCTGAAAGAGCAGGCTTATATTTTATTGTTTGCTTGTGCGTTTGGCAGATGCCAATGACCAGAGTCCAGTTACTTGGATGGATGGCATGTACGGTGATATGTAAAAGCTTGTTCAGTGGCATGTACATGGAGGGCAAAATAGGAGAAAGAGTATTTTTTCTTCAGATAAAAGGATTATCGTATATTTGGGATTAGTCCTTTAAAAGCAGAACCTGTAACTAATTTCTGTTAGTTATCTGATTACATTATCTCTCCCACAGTCCTAGTATTATATCATCATGTAGTATTACCCCAGAGAATTGCAGAATTCAAGAAATCTGTTCTGAGAGCACTAGCTGAAAGAAAAGGTTATTAATTCTTTCCTGTCTCTGAGCACCGATGTTGTTCTTACTGCATGGAGGAGAGTGGCAGATTTCAACCTATGATAGCTTGTATCTTGAGTGGCAACAGAAACAGATAACTGAAGGAGTTATTCACACTATCTACTTTGGGCTATTTTAAATATGTAACTGAGATGTGATTGAGAATTGGAAATTAGTTCCTAATTCTTGGTGTAGTTAATAGAGTGAAAGAGAAGTACCAATAGAGGTATAAGAATGATACAACTGGATGATTAAAATTAGATGGTATGAACCTTATAATCTCTAATACAAGACAGTAAAAGTCACTAACTTCTAAACTCAGTGTGAAAGGGAAAAAAAAATTCTACCAATTTTTAAATATATCAGTCATGTTACACTAGTCATCCTAACCACTAAAACTATGCTTTTGCTTGCAAAACAGATTTGATACTGACCACTTGTGCAAAAGAAGCAAGTAAGAGTGATGTGAATTATGAGAAGAGGTATTAATTCAAACTGTTGCATGGGTCTATTCAACGGAGAGCCAGAAAATAAAATGGAGTGAGAGTACAGTAGGTATTTTTTCAATTAGTAATACTGGTTAAAGACCTACAGCTTTTGCACCTTTGCTTTTGCTGGAGAAAGAGGAAATCAGGGGGAAGCACCTCAGGAGGAAACACATGACATCAAAGAAAAATCATATAGGAATAAATTTTAATTAAACAAGGTATTTTATTGTATTGAAATATAAGTGATTTCTGAGTGCTTATCCTCTCCTGAAATATGATTGTAGGATAAGAAATGGTAACACTTCCCTCTCATTTTGGATTGACTGCTCAGAGGTTTTAGGATGACACTAGTTTTATCCTGGCAAAGACTACCAGCCTACAGCAAAATATGACCACATCCCTTTCCAGCACTGAGAGCCACCCTATGGGGAGTTATCATCCAAAATGTATTTTTACAGGTAAAGTGATTTGAATATTCATTTCAGAATTAGTCCTATTACTCAGAAATAAATTGGTTCTTGGAGCTCCCCAGAAGATTTTTAACATTTCCTTCATAACAGAAAAACTTATCTTCAGGGACATCATGAGAGACAAAAGACTGCTGAATCATCTGGGACTTACAAAGAAGTGAAGAAACTTTTTTTAATTATTTTTTTTATCAAGAAATGTCTTCATGAAGCATGACTACTAGAGATGATATTTTCTTTACTACAGTTGTCTTTTCTATACATACTCAACCCACAGTGAAAATGAAAGAAACCAAACCACAATCTATTTGTGTTCTAAGTTTAAATAATTTCCACAAAATACTTTTTACAAGTATTACTGTAATATTGCTTTTAAGAATATTACTTCAAATCAAGCCTATCCATGCTTCAGTGATCTTATGGAAAAGAGTTTCCAAAATGTTAAATGACCATTTAACAAAGCTGAAAAATATATTTTTTTTAATACAGTCTAATTGTGCTGAACCCACTCTAACAAGCTCATGTCTCTCTTGTGCTGGGGACCCCAAAACAGGACGCAGTACTCCAGATGGGGTCTCACAAGAGAGGAGTAAAGGGGGAGGATCACCTCCGTCGACCTGCTGGCCACACCTGTTTATATGCAGCCTGGGATACAACCGGTATACTGTGCTGCAAGCGGACATTGCTGGCTAATGTCCAATTTTTCATACATGAGTATCCCCAAGTTCTTCTCCCCATGGCCACCCTCAGTCAATTCATCCTCCAGACTATATTGTTACTGGGAATTGCTCCAACCCACATATACGACCTTATACTTGACCCTGTTGAATTTCATGATGTTCATATGGGCCAACTCCTCAAGCCTGTCAAGGTCCCTCTGGATGGCATCCCTTTTCTCTAGCGAATCAACTGCACCACTCATCTTGGTGTCGTCTGCAAATCTGCTGACAGTGCACTTAATCCCACTGTGTCCTTAATAAAGATATTAAACAGGTCTGGTCCCAGTATGGACCCTTGAGGAACACCACTCACTACTGGTTTCCACCTGGACATGGAGCTATTCACTATAACACTTTGGACATGTCCACCTATCCAGTTTCTTATCCATCTAAAAGTCCATCCATCAAAACCATATATCTCCAAATTAACATCAAGAATATTTTCGGAGACTGTACCTGGCTTTACAGAAGTCCAGGTAGATGACATATGAAGTTTTTCCCTTATCCACAGTTACTCCAGTGTAGGCCACCAGATTAGGCCACCACATTTTGCCCTTTGTGAAGCTGTGTTGGCTGCCTCTGATAACCTCCCTGTCTTCCATACATTGTGACACATCTTCCAGGAGGATTTTTACCATGATTTTACTGGGAACAGAGGTGAGGTTGACTGGTCAGTAGTTCACAGAGTCTTCCTTTTTTACTTTTTTTTAAGAAGTGTGTGATGTTTCTCTTTTTCCAGTCACTGGGGACTTCGCCTGACTGCCATGACTTTTCAAATAACATGGAGTGGCTTAGCAACTGCATCAACCAATTCCCTCATGACCATGGGATGCACCTCATCGGGTCCCAGGGACTTGGGTATCTTCAGGTTCCTCAGATGGTCTTGAACCTGATCTTCACTTATGGTGGGAGAGACTTCATTCCAACAACTGTTGTCTTGAGGTTCAGGGGCTTGAGAGATGTGGTAAAAGAAATTATAATTGCAAACTGAGGCAAAAATAGTGGTTGAGCTCCTCAGCCTTCTCCATGTTGGTTGTCACTTGTTCTCCTGTCTTATTTACCAGGAGGAATATATTTTTTTTAATCTTCCTTTCCTGGCCAACATACCCATAGAAACCCTTCTTGTTGTTCGCATCTCTTGCCAAATTCAAATCCATCTGTGCCTTACTTTCCTAATCCCATCCTGTGGGATAATTACTAAAATCCCCCCCCTTCATGCGACACATCCCTACACATCCAGGCAGTGTCCCTGTATTCCTCCCAGAATACATGTCCCTGTGCGTTTCCTTCTTACACTTCAGTTTGACCAAGAGGTTCTTACTCAGCCATGTTGGTCTCCTGCCTCCCTTGCCCAGTTTATTACAAGTGGGAATCAAGAGTTTTTGCGCTCCAAGAATAATGTCCTTAAATAGCTGTCAGCTCTGTTCAGCTCATATTCCAGTGAACAGATGAAACAAGATACACTGTTAAAATAATACACATACAAGATGACAGGACTGTTCTATTTTCTGTCAAGGTTAATTTTTTTTACATATACATCCTGTTCTTCATTCAGAACCCTATAGAATTTACTTTTTTTTTTAACAGTGAAGTACATAGGGATTAATCTTCTGACGTACCTTCAAATCCAGCAATAATACCAATAAATCCCCTTGAATTGCTTCTGAAATTTAGTGCCTAGCCTTATGTCATTAAAAATTGAGCTGTGAAATAGCTGGCATCTGAATTGCAGTCAAATAATCATATTTTACAAGTTTATAGTATTACAAGATATATATCCAAAATCCTCAAATTGCTCCAAGGTTATAATTTCTCCTCTCAAAGTATAAAGGAAGTGAAATTGAATGAAAATGAAATGCAAGATTTTTCTTCATTTACTGAGCAAGCCTGATCTGATGACACCTGTCAATCCAAAACTTACAGTATGTTATTAAAGTGTGCTGTTAGAAGCAAGCAACCTCGCAAGCAAAATAAAACTTATACAAAGGACTCTTCATCTAAGCTAGATAATGCTAGTGATGAAAAAAGTGTATTTACAGAGTTTTGGTAGGCTAAAGAAACATTTGGTAACTAAAGAAACATCTGGTTCAGTTGATAAGATTTTGAACATCTGATTTTAAAGAAAATATCTTTTATTTTATTTTCCTGACATACTATTTAATATCTTGCATGCAATTATTTGACATTGGGCCATATGGATGTGCCATTTTACCTCCTAATCATTACTACCGTAAAAAAAAAAAAAAAAACAACAAAAAAAAACTAACCAAACCCAGGTGCCACCAGTAGTGACCACTCTTTTGTACTCTAGAAGGAATACTGCAATGGTAAAATATACTACTCTCAAATACATTTTAGCACAGATGGATTTTGACTGCTAAGATATTCTGCTATCTTCATTTGAGAGACTTCTTGAAATATAGAGAATATTGAATTAAAATGAGCTGAGTGCATTCTGCATGTGACATCTCTACAGAAATGGAAATAATGAATTATTTGTTTGAGTGAATTAATCATGCTTGACAGGAACAACTGATAATAATACATTTTGTTTCCAAATTCATCTAGTAAATTAGGCTTATATTACCTTCCTTAGTAACAAAGAAAAACATTTAATATGTTTGTTTTAGGATTTATCACTAGTGAGCTTAGACTAAAATAACTTCTACACTTAAAAGCCTGAAGAACAATTGTAGAAAATCTTGACACAAGATCCCACTAAAACATTGAAAATATAAAAGCTATGATAGCAATTGAACATACTATTTTCACAGGAAAATTTGATTTTCCAGATTATATTTCTATGTAATGTACTTTGATATTTGATTATCATAAATGAAAAATGAATGCCCAACAGAAGTGGAAACATTTATATTTACTGCATTGTGTATTAATTCAATTAAAGTGTTTTGTCACAAGATTTCTTTTGCACTGCTTCAGTTGGGGATGTAAGGGTCCGTATCTGTTGCAGGAAAGACATTAATAACTCAAAAACATTTTTATCTTCAATTTATGGGTCTTTTATGCTATTAAAATGCTTTCCAAATGCTATCATACTGTCTAAAGGCCCTACTTGTCTCTGTGAATTGCAGTAGCTGTTGCTGTCTAGCTTGGCATCACTTCTAACTTATTGGCCTAATTATGAAGATGCAGAGAGCACCTTAAGGTCTGACAGAATCCAATGGATTGCAGGACTTGAGGGAGTTGTCCTTTCTGTTGTGCCAGCATGCACACACGTGCGCACACATACGCTTTCTATAGATATAGTCAACTGCCCATAGATTAACAAGTACCAGTGCCTTTACTGACAGTAAACAGCCAATCATCACTGAGAGAAGCATGAACAAAAGAAATGACCTGATCCTGCTCTTACCTGCTGCCTGGTCAGAGCCTGTTAAGAGATCTTAGGCACATATACAAGCATGGGTCTGGCCAGTGTCTGGCTGGGCCCCCTGGTCAGTACCTCCAGTATCCAGCCCTCAGACCCCTGGTCTCTGGGCCATGGAGATATGGCCTCTCTGATAACCTCAGCTTCAGGAGAATCACTCCTTTCTTGTACATCTATGCCAGCAAACGTGTCAGCAATTCATACTTCTGGTGAAGCAAGGAGATAGTTGCTCATCTATCAACATTACAGACCAAGTTCAAATAGAGGAAGAATAATTTTATCTCAGAAAAGTTCCTCAAATGACTCACAGTTCTAATTCTCTGCTATCTGTAACCATTCTATCAATCATCAAGGCCCATAAACTGCTAAAGGAATCTCACTATAGATGCAAGTATCTGACTAGAAATCCACTTGGCTACCCTATTGGTTATTCAGATTTATACTCTCCTGTCAGCATTGCTGCAGGTGGTGAACTTTGATGACATTGGCCAGCTACAGGCTGGCTCGTATGCAAGGTTACTAGAGTGTCTAGTTCTTGTGTGCGGCAATATGCAATTTTATCATGCTTCTTTCTTTCATAATCTTCTCTCACTTACAGGTCATGCTTTCATTTAAGAGCTGTGCAGTCATGCTGCCTCTAACAATATTATCTTCACCTGCCATATCCTTTTCCCTCCCCTTTCCATTTCACTTGCTGCCTGTTGTAATCAGCTGTCTCACCGGCAGAAAGGATAGCAGAAGAGGGTAAATGCAAACTGTGCACGAGTTCCTTCTCCATCTGCCTGCACTGCAAATTTGATGGGGAAAATCACAGTAAGGCTGACTGCAGAAATAAACCATGTCCATTTATTGCATATTTCAAATTATGCAACTTCGTTATTTTGTGAATTGCTTTTGAGTGGGCTTGTAAAAGAAGAGGGTTTTTTTCATTTGTTTATTTGTTGAGGTTTGTTTCCTAACTGCTCTGTACTTCAGTCAACATAAGAGATCCCTGCTGAGGGGTTAGCTGGTTCTGACTCCTCACAAGAATCAGAGAGCACTTCTGAAGACACACTGTTAATAAAAACATGTTTTGCCCCGCACCAGTAGCAGACTAAGTATATTAAAGCCAGCTACTTAAAAAAAAAAGGATAGCTATATCTTAGCTGTACCCTAAGGGATTAGTATTTCCAATGGAGCTGTATCTTCAAAATACTGAATTCC
This sequence comes from Rhinoptilus africanus, assembly GCA_013400135.1. Classification (NCBI taxonomy): domain Eukaryota; kingdom Metazoa; phylum Chordata; class Aves; order Charadriiformes; family Glareolidae; genus Rhinoptilus; species Rhinoptilus africanus. The sequence continues at coordinate 7,251 of VXBO01002269.1, forward strand.
AAAATTTCCATTCAGGATGTTTGAACAGACTTGGTGCTCTACAGGCATCATTTTTCCCACCACAAATAGTAGAGATCATATTACTTCAGATACAGTGAGGTTTCATAGGAATAAAATATGATCAAAGACTTTTTTCCAGCTTTTGTAGTTCCTTTCTGTGACAAATAAAGAGTAAATGTGAACTGAACACTTGGTTTGCCTGAGGCAAGCTTATGAACACAGCTCCACTCTTTCTGCAGTTTATATTGTCTTCTGTTTGGATTTGATAACTCTTCAAAATAAGCCTAACTTCCCTTCTCTAGTCTAACTGTCAGCTTCGGTAGTGATCCCCTCTGAACTGATTTTTTTCAGCAAAATGATACAGTGTGATTGCACAAAACCACATGTTTTTGGAAGAAATAATGAGGGTGTGCTTCAAAGGAAAAAAAATAAATTCATACATAAAAATAATTAATTTTGCATTCAATCTGCTTGTATTTAGACTGTAATAATTCTACTTAAGTAGCAGGAAAAAATCATAAACTTCCATATTAATTATTGTGTCATTATACAGTCTATTTTTTTTCTCCTTGGTACAGAGTAGAAGAAAAGATTATCAGAGGTTTTTTGTCTGTCTAGAGCTTAAGTTTCTTTGCACCAAACTTTATCCTAAATATTTTAAATATATAGTAAATCCTCAGCCTTGTATGAATGCAATATATCTTTTAAAGGGTTTAACCTGGATATATTTTCAGCATTATTTCCAATGCAAGTTGAGCCAGGAGCAAAGTTTTAATTAATTGATGCTGATGAAGGTCTGGATCATTGATCACAAGAGGGGGTTTTTTTGCTTTGTTTTGGGGGATGTTTTTGCAAGGCGGAGAGACATGGGAGAGTGCTCAATTTTATAAAAGAACAAAGAAAGGGAAAATTATTTGAGGAAAAAAGGAATCTCTGGAGGCATGCCCTGTGTGAGGCTTTTCTTTGCATTATTAGAATGCTTCACTTATAGATACACATGCACATATATAAGTGTGTATATATATACAGCTATAGGTACCTAAATTGCAATTTATTTTCATTAGAGAATTGTGTCTCAATACAGAAATATTTGATTCATTATATAAACAGAAATGCTAGATGAAATAAATTATTTCATAACATATAATATTAGAAACTGAAGTTAAGTTTTTGTCAAGTTAATACCTATCTCAAAAGCAGCATGAATCCATTTGTAAGGATTCAACAGTTTGCAACTGACTAATATTACACCAAGTAAACATGTCTTATCTCACAGAAATCTTTCCTATTTTGTATTTTTTCTCAAAATATGTTTCAGTATAATTATTCCATGCTGTGCCAAGCAGCATTTCATGTTTAAATTTATTTGTGAATTAATTTCTCTTTTCGGTTCATATACTGTCCAACACTGTGAATTTCTATGGCATTACTTATATATAGTGACAATCAGTGATGACAGTTTATGACAGTGCTATAAGGAGAAGTGCAAAGTTCTGCACTTGGGGAGGAACACCTCCAGGCTCTAATACAAGATGAGGGCCACCCATCTGAAAAGCAGCTTGGCAGAAAAAGCCCTGAGGTCCTGGTGGACACCATGTTGAACATGAGCTAGTAATGTGCCTTTGCTGCAAAGAAGGATAACAGTGTCCTGGGCTGCATTAGAAAAAGTATTGCCAGCAGGTCAAGGGAGGTGATCCTCCCCCTCTACTCAGCAATTGATGAGGCTACAACTGGACTGCTGTGTCCAAATTTGGGCTCCCCAGTACAAGAGAGACATGGACATATTGCAGAGAGTCCAATGAAGTGTGACAAAGAGAATGAAGGGACTGGCGCACCTCTTTTATGAGGAAAAGCTGAGAGATCTGGAGCTGTTTGGCCTGGAGAAGAGAAGGATCAGGGGGGATCTCATCAATGTATATAAATACCTGAAGGGAGAGTGGAAAGAGGATGGAGCCAGGCTCTTTTCAGTGGTGCCCAATGAGGATCAGAGGCAATTGGCACAAACTGAAATTCAGGAGGTTCCCTCTGAACATCAGAAAACACTTTTTAGCACTGAGGGTGACTCAACACTGGCACAGGTTGCCCATGGAAGTTGGAGAGTCTCCCTCCTTGGAGATATCTAAAAGCTGTCTGTATATGGTCCTGTTCAACTGAGTCTAGGTGTCCCTGCTTGAGTGGAGGGTTGGACCAGATGACCTCTAGAGGTCCCTTCCAACCTCAGCTGTTCTGTGATTTTATCATTCTATGACATCTTTCCTCTATCGTATATCTTCCTTTTTTAATTTAAGTATTATTTTTTTATTTAAGACTAAAGATCGTGGGAAGCTGACAATATTCATACTGATTTTAGAAAGGCAAAAGCATACAAATGTATGTGTTCAGTCAACTAAGATGAAAGTCTGGCAAGGTACAATGGGGGTGTGTTGCTTTTTTGTTTTGTTTTGGGTTTTTTTCAGACAACAAACTAAATGCTAACATATACTTCAAAGGACATATGGGCTGTTAAAAGTAATGTTTTTGGCTCATCTATTGTTTTTTGAGCAGTTTATCCTAAAATTGTGAAATACAGTGAAGACTGAGGTGTAACCATTCTTTTTGTAGCAGCTATTTCTGATCATTACTGTAAGAGGAAATAAAGATTCTCCCAGCATCTTTTGCCTTACTGATGCATGTGGTTTGTCAGCCTCACCATAGTTCACTTGCACCATGTAAACTGAACCATGTATTTACACAACCAGTGTGATTCAACTGGTGAATTAAAAATAATATTACAGAATATACAGGATAGGATGTTATATTCTGTTTTATTTTAAAGTTCTAAGAAGAAAATATAGTAGCTTTGCAAGATAATAACTTCTGAAATATGATCATAGAATCATAGAATCATAGAATCATAGGGTTGGAAGGGACCTTAGTAGATCATCTAGTCCAACCCCCCTGCCATATGATATTTAAATCAACATAATCTGAAAATTATTGTGAAATGCATTTTATTATATTTAGAGTCACTGGTTTACAGAATGTTTGCATAGAAATAGTAAACTTAAATGATATAAGAAATGAAAGCCTAGCCTTCTGAAACATGGATTGCAATATATTTTGTTAAGGTTGTTCACCCACTACTTTTACAGATAAATTTTGATGAGGAGATGAAGGAGGAAACTTTTAGTTATGACAGTGAAGCCCACTGCGCTTTTATGGGCTTCGCCATCTTAGAGACTATTTAATTAAAAATTCTATCAATGAGTATATAGAAATTAATTGAAAAGGGAAAATATCCAGAAAGACTAAACGTACTGAAATTCTTCCATTCTGAATATTCTTACTTTACAAATATCTAGGAAAAAAATCAGTGGCAATTCAGACTTTAGGAATTTAAGCCTGCCTGTGGTAGACTTGTCTTTCTCAGTAGCATTCAGAGGCCATTTAGAAGTCATTGGTAAACCCCTGATAGTCCACAATTGCAAGGTTGTAAGCCACTGCACAGACATATGAAATGAGGTAGCCTACCCTTTTACATCATACTTTAACATGGGCTAGCACAACAAGTCTCTTCTATCCTCAGCCTTTCTTGCTGCACGCATCACTGGCTTTCCCTGAAAGGCTGTTGATTTCCACACAAACAACAGAAAAAATATTGGAGCTTCACAGTTTGATAGACATTTATAAAAATGTGATCTATATGTGTTTTATATATGCCTGTATCTTTAGATATATTACAATAGCTACTCTTTGCATTTTAATAACAGTAATAATAACATCTATTATTACTATTATTTTGAAAAAGAACTCCATTATTAAATGGAGATAAAATCCTAATCAGAAGTATATAGCCACAGAAATAAATTCTAACAATGACAAAAGGTTATTTGTGAATTTAATCACTAGTTTTCCAAAGCTATGAAGAAATCTTATTAGTATTTTTTCCCAATTATTTTATAAAATTTGAAATATTTGAGAAAATATAACCTTATTTTTATATGTGATATACTGCTTATGTATATTTCCAATTTACTGCAGATGCAAAAAAAATGTATAGATTAGCCGAGAACTATCCTGAGATATACATATGGCATATATTTCAGTAAAAACAAACAAACACATAAACAAACAAACAAACAAACAAAATTTGCCTATCCAAACAAACTAAAGAAACAAGAGGTAAAGAAAAAAAAATCAGTCTAATAATAAGTAAAAAAATAGAAATACTCTCCGGTTTTGAAATGTTTTCAAAATACCAGAAGCAACATAAGGAAGTAGTTTTGTTGCAGATTGTATGCAAGGTTTTGGAAGCGTGTTAAATGAACATTAAATTACTTTGTAGAGTTAAGTGCTTAAGAGATATGAAATGTTAAAATTAATGTTAAATGTGAAAGTGTGTGAAATTTTAATTCACTGTTTCAGTAACTTTGTGGTTTTGCATTAAAATGCAGCCTTGGCTTAGTTAATTGACTACATTTCTTCACACAGATTCTAACACATTCAGAGCAGATGGAAGTGCAGTATTTACTTAAAAATTAACAAATAATTATTTTCTTTTTGTCACACTGATTAATGTTTAACATAATTTCATAGAATTTTTTTCAGTCCCAATTTCCTATAGAAAGTGTTGAAGAACTAAATGCCAAATTTTGTTCTGAGTTTTTCTATGGCCTTCATCACCATATGATTAGAATCTATCAACATATTTTAATCACACTTATATATCCTCTTGAAATAGCATTATTCTCATTTTGCAGAGTGGAAACTGATCTACAGAAAGAACTGAGACCAGGTTCATTCTGTCTCCTTTAGTTCCTCTCATCAAATATTCGTACACATTGGTAAGATCCACACCCACCCCCCCCCAAAACCTTATCCAGGATAAACAGTTCCAGCTCTTTCAGCCCCTCTTCATGTGACCAATGCTCCAGTGCCTAGTCATCTTAATGTCCCTTTGCTGGATCTGCTCCAGCATGTACGTCTCCCTTGCACCAGGGAGACCAGACCTGTACTGAGTACTCCAGATGTGTCTGACTAGGGCAGAAGGATCATTCCTCTAATCTTGATGGTAATGCTTTTCCTTGTGCAGTCCAAGATGCTGTTAGTCTTGTGTGTTGCAGGGGCATTGCTGATGACTTATGTCCTTATGATCTTAGCCCTTACAGTATTAAGTAACATCAGGATCCTAAGGATAACAACATCCTTTATTCTGTAATGACAGCCTTCAAGGAAGGAAAAAATCCACCGTTCTGGTCCACTGACAAGTCCAGAAAAATAGTTGAGAAACACGGTGCCCTTAATCATGTGGAATCACCTTCTTTTCTAAGTAAATTGCAATTGTCTATGCATGAGGAGATGTAGTTTATCACTCTAATTAAAGATTATATCTTTTAATATTTGCACACACAGAGCTCAGCTTTGAATTTTCAACAAGTTCTACTAAAAAAATGAAATTACTGTTTCTTAAAACTAGCATTTTTAGCAACTGAAAAGTTTGAAGGAAGCTGATTTCGAAACACTACATGTAGAAAACAAAAGGTAAGTAAAACCTAGGCTGAAACCATTTGTCTTTGTGGCAGAGTAGCTGTATGTAAGCTGTGAATTTGGTTTCCATGGATCTACAAGGGCTGTTTTTCTGGGCTGTTGGTTGGCTATGACTGCTGCATCAGCAAGTGTCTTTTATTGATTCTTTAGTATGGCACTGGGACATTGCCTGTTCCAATTCTCTAGCGAGACCCCTCTGTACTTTGATCCTCTGAATATCCAAGACAAGAAAATCTTGTAATTCTGGAATACAGAGCCGATCTGTTCACTCACCCATTTTCTAGCAGTGAAAATCAGGGTGTATAGTAACCACACCCTTCTCCTTATGTGAAGAAGAAAGGACTTTTTGAACCCCAGGTGCTAGGACATGCTCCACAGCCCTAAGTTTCACAGTACTGATATCTCTATATCATCTTAAGGATGTATCTAACTTCTTATCAATTCAGTTGTTCCTTTTGTAGCATGGACAAAAGATGGGTATATTATCTTCAATCTCATTTATCTTTGCTACAAAAAAGGTTTAGCATCTTGATGGCTTTCCCATTTCTCATTGAGCATAGGAAGTTCCACCTAAATATGAGGAGGAACTTCTTTACCTTGAGGGTGGCAGAGCACTGGAACAAGCTGCCCAGGGAGGTGGTGGAGTCTCCGTCTCTGGAGACATTCAAAACCCGCCTGGATGCGTTCCTGTGTAACCTGCTCTAAGGTGGCCCTGCTCTGGCAGGGGGGTTGGACTAGATGATCTACTAAGGTCCCTTCCAACCCTAGGATTCTATGATTCTATGATTTCCTTCGTTCTCCATGGATGGAAAAGCAAGGTGTTGAAATATAAATGGTCCATGATATATTGAACTAGGCAGCAATTTTTCAATGTTTTAAGTGGACTTTGAACATGATAGAAACTGTCTTGAATTTAACAATACTCCAGAAAAATAATTTGTTATAGGTTTGCTAGATAACAATGAGTGTTGTCAACATACGTAATCACATAATGACATAATTAACCCCTAAAAGCTAATTGTGGTCTGAGTGATGTATATGGTGAGTGTTTACAAACATACATCTGCCATTTAGTCAATTTTTCAGGTACAAAACTCAACAAACCAAATAAAAAGACCTGCCATGAATACTATTTTATTCTAAATAAATGACTATTTTTAATATAGTATCAGTCTGTATATAGGGGGGACACTACCATAATATTGCTGGTTAACAAACTTATTTTTAGTTGCATCTGTCAAGGTGCAGATAAAGTTTCCCTTTTAGGGAATTTTATGGCAAAAGGCATTTTCTGCCTTTTGGGACTTCAATATTTGTGAAGAACTCAATTATATTAGAGAAACTTTGAAGTTGTACAGCTGAAATGATTTTTTTTTCTGTTAGTGTATGACTCAGAGTATCTCCTTCAGACAGACCTGAGGCATGGGTGTGGGTGTATTCTTCTGTGATCTGAGATATATTTTCCAATTGCTATGTCTGAAAGCTTTGATATACCATCTGTTGGGAAATCCTCACACTAATCAAACTGCACCCTGGAACGTGGGCTTCTTTATTTTGTATGTTTGTTTAATGGCAGTTTGAATAATTTTAATAATAACAGAAAAGTGATAATGTTGGAAATGTAATTTATTACAAAGATTCTTACCATATTAAACTTGTTAAAATTTTCAAGATTCTTTGAAAAAATTTATAATACTTGTCCTGGTTTGAGGTAAAATGGAACCAATTTTCTAATTTGGAATTTTACTTTTTAGCTGGGCCTCGTCTAAATGACTAAAGTCTGAAATTAACAGCACATTGTTCAGACAGTGTTCACTCTCAGAGTGATAAGACCTGATTATACCAAGGAATGGTATGCACTGAGGCTCTTGCTTATACTTATTCCTGTAACAACCAAGGTCAGCTAACTTCGCTGTTTGTCCCGTTAGAGGGTCGGAAGCGGAGAAGCGCAGAGGGGTCACACCTATAGGGAGGAGCGGACAGGACAGGTGACCCAAAACTGACCAACAGGGTATTACATCCCATCCGCATCATGCTCAGTATAAAAGCTGAGGGATCAAAGCTGAGGGCACTGGCAAGGGGGGCTCAGGCAAAGGGGGGCTCTGGCAAGTCTGCTCTTGCTCCAGCTCTTGCTCTTGCTCTGGTTTGTTCTTCTTCAATGGCCGAAGTCTGAGGAGGACCCTGTCTGTTCGTCTGCCTTTGATCCTGATCCAGGTGCTCCTGACTCTAGTTCCAGAATTCAGCTCCTGTTTGTCGCTGACTCCAGTCTGGGACTTTTCCTGTGTCTGCTGGTGATGCGATCGTCATCCTGGGAGCTGGATACAGTTTTGTATATATTGTATATATTTTTATTATTATTATTTATTTTCCTTATTTATTTTTTTTTTTCATTAAAGTAGTTTAGTTCTTTTTCTAAACTAGTAAATCTCCTTATCTCTTCCTCTCCTCTCCAAGGAGAGAGGGGGGGGAGGGCCATCTGTCATTCTGATTGGTCAATTCGGCCAAAACCACGACAATACTTATTATATTATGAGGAAGAGGAAAAAGAGCAAGCACCTAAAAATATAGAAAAATATTTTTTCTTAATAAATACCAGCCACAAAATTACAGGAACATAAAATGAGAAAATTGTGTGCAAACATTTATCTACTTTTCTGTTTGATAAGCATGAAATGTTTGTTTTCAACATGACTCAAAGACAAGTGATCATAGAACCATGGAATCATAGAATAGTTTGAGTTGTAAAGGACCTTGAGAGATCCAACTCCCTCTGCCATGGCCAGGGATGTCTTTCACTAGATCTAGTTGCTCAAAGCTTCATCTAACTTGACCTTGAACACTTCCAGGAATGAGGCATTCACAACTTCTCTGAGTGAATTGTTCCAGTATCTCACCACCCTCATAGTAAAGCGTTTCTTCCTTACATCCATTCTAAATCTACCCTCTTTTAGTTTAAAACCTTTTCCCCTTGTCCTATCACCATATGACCTGGTAAAAAGTAACATCAGGATCCCATGGACAACAACCCTCTTTATTTTGTGAGGACAACCTTCAAGAAAAAAAACCAAACATCAGTCCTGTCTACCGATGACTCAAGAAAAGTAGTTGAGAAACCTTGTGCTATACATGAGCAGGACAGAACAGAGTGGAATGGAATAATTTCAGTACGAAGGGATGTTGTAGCAAAAAATATCTAATATCAGCTCTGACTCAGCAGCATATTCTCATAACAAGTTCATAGCAAACCTATTAGGCCAAGATTGAATTCTTGGCACTTTGTAAAGTTAAGATACAGTGTAAGGCTTATGGTTATATTGCTAGCAACAGCTGACCATACCACTTTTACTGGATTACTGTGAAAAAAAGATGAATCAAAATTTCTCTAATTGCAACTTAAAATTTGTCAATTTTCCTTTTAAAGAAATTTGAAACAAATTCTTATTTAATTATTACACTCACTAGTCTGTGTGATTGACATCTATGTAAATCATCATGACAGTATGGTGAAAACTGTTACGAAAACTTTCATAACAGTTTAGACAAAAATAGTTTGTCTCATTCCATTGCCAGTGCAGGGGTGGCATTAAACCCAAATAAAATCAGGCCCACGTGACCTCATTATAGATGCACTACAGTAAACCACACAGACCCTTCAATAGGTATTGATTTATAACCTCATCAACAGAATAAGATGAAAAATCGAGAGAACCAGGCAAGGACAAGATGTATTGACACTGTGTAGGTTATCAAAAACCAGCAGCAGAAATCAAACCATGGATTACATATTTAGTCAATTTTACCCTCCCGAGGAATCAGAGAAAGTGGAGATGGTTTCATTAACAATCCATTACCCTGTCCACTCCCCTGACAAGACAGAACTGTCTACTTTGCTTTTAATTTTGTTGTTCACTAGCAGAAGCCAATATTTTCTATATCAACTTTATTAATCTAAATCAGGTCTCACTATGAAAGAGGGGAAAAAATAATGAATCATAAGCCTGATCTAACACAAACCTGAGGCATCAGTGTAAATTATAAGTCCACGAATCCCTAATAGACTAATAAGTGGTCACAGAGTGTAACCATTTATCTGAAATGCTCAGTACCTGTTTTAGCCTTATGTTGTGGGTTAACCCCAGTGGGCAGTGAGGCACCACACAGCCACTTGCTCACTTAACCTCCAAGTCCCAGTGGGAAAGGGAAAGAGGGAAGTAAGAATAAACCCAAGAAAATTGGCAGTCAAGATAAAATAAAGCAAAGAAGCCCTGTTTATTATGTGAAGGATAAGTGTAAGAAGAGAGAGGAAAACAAACCAAATGATGCAAAGGCTATCACTCATCACCTCCCATAGGTATACCGATGCCCAGAGAGTTCCTGAGCAAAAGGTGCCTAACACTCCTAAAATCCCCTTTTCATTTTTATTGCTGCGTATGACATTATATGGCATGGAATATCTCTTCAGTTAGTTCAGATCATCCTTCCAGTTGTGTCTTTGACAGTCTATTGCACACACCCCAATTTATTCACTGAGACGGCAGAGTGAGAAATAGTAAAGGACTTGATACTGTGTAAACACTTAAGAAAAACTAGGAAAATCTAAAACTCAGGTCCATATAAACTGCTATGAAGAAAATTAACTGTATTCTAGCCTGGCCCAGCATACCATATTACCACTATACAGTGTATCCCAGTTCATTTTTGCTCTCTTTCTCTGTAAATGGCAGGGAGTAGGGAAGATAAAGGAATTATGTCATTCACAGAGAAATGCAGAAGCAAGTAAGGCTGGATTAGATTTATTTTTCACTCAAGCCAAAGTATGTCTCTCCTTTTCCAGCTGTACAACTCCCCAAAAAGTGTTTTGAACAAGATGATACTCTTCTTCACTGTGAAGTGAAAGTATGTTCATCAGTATCGCAGAATAAATTTTGGTTCAACGGATAAAAACATGAAGATACACACAAAGCAGTACTGAAAAGGCTTACAAAACTTAGATAATGATGAATTAATAGAAAACAAACAAACAAACAAACAAAACACCAAACCAGATCCATCTATCATTAGCATGTTTGTTGGAAAAAGAAGATGAGGTTAAAGGGTAGCACTAAAACACTACAAAAATGAATAAGTTTGCATTGGATATTTGGTCTGAGGGTGAGTCAGGACACTGAGATTTTTGGAAGTTTCCGGAAGCACAGATGTAGGTTCTGATTTTGACTGAGTCCATTTAGTGCATCATTTAGTAAAAACATTTCTTCAGATAGTGTTTTAGAGTGGATGGTGAGCTGCATCCAAGTATTTATTTCTTAGAACTGCTGAAATAAAGCCAGTGATTTTTATTAGGAATTATCAGGTAAGTGTTGATGTGTTAAGAATGAACTCAACTTACAATAGTTTGAAACCCTTCTATTGCTACAAGCAGAAATTATTGAAAAGGCAGTTTAAATATAATACTGTATACATATGATGAGTAAACACTGTAAGGTGCTTTACTGGCAAATTTGTTATTTGTAAGAGTCCATTTCTAACAATTTTACCAGTGTATTAGACTGAGTGGACAATTGTTGGGGTTTTTTTTCCTGGCACAGTATTGAAGCTACAACAAAGTTTATGAAATGCTGCAGTATGGCCTTTCCAATTAAATGCATGGGATTGGAGCTGAATAAGGCTCATATTCATCCCAGTTAAATTCAATACTTAAATAGTACAACCAGACCCCTTACTTAGCCCGCCCACAAATTCAGATGAAATTCAGAGAAAGATACAAATGAGAAAATGCTCATTTATGAAAAGTGGGTGAGGTCAAAATGAAGTTAATTGAAGACAGAAATGCATCTTTCAAGATCTGCACTGTGATTCCAGTTCCAATACCTGTAGGTACCATTTAATATATGAAGATATACAAACAGCTAATAATACTTTTTTACTGAGACAAAATATGTATTAGCAGTTTTCATGAAATTCAGAAGGTATCAAACAAGTTTTTTAGTGTTACTCCTCTATTCACCTTTTTTGAGAGACCACCACCGTTGCAGTATCAATATGACAGATTAATTTGTTTGCTCTCCTTGCATTGTGCTGTGTTCCCTTAAGGAAAGAAAGAGAAGGTCAGGCAGACCTCCTGGGTGTCCAAGGGAATCTGATGTGGCATTTTAGCATGCTTGGGGAAAAAGTGTTTCCTGAGGCAAAGAGAGAAGAAATGGGGAGATTTCAGTATACAACAGTTTGCCCATCATGCACAGACTAGGACACCGGTGAGGAGGAAAAGAGCAGACAACCGGGCTTCGGAGAATAGCTCAGAAACAGAAGACGGTTTCAAGGGAACTTAGAGAGACTGTGTAGTTTCCATTGCAGAAGCCACTGAGAGACTAACTTAATCACAAAGCCAGTCTGGAAACAGTGATTTGCCTTCCCATGATATAGTGAACACAAAAATTAAATAGTTTTTAGATTTTCTCCTCTGGATTTTTAATTTTTTTTTTTTAATTAAACAAAATCTAGAAAAATCTGTTTCAAAACTCCAGCTAAATAAGGGTCCCACTGAAATCACTCAAGGCAGTGTTGCTACTCAGGAAGATATGAATCTGTTTACTTGGAAAGGTTCAGAAGGAAGATGATTATTATGCTCAGAAAGACTTTGCTTACTTGTAGATGGGCCAACAATCTAAAGGATCCTTATCACGGATTTCTGCAACTCAGACTTATGCATTAGGGAAAAAAAAAAAAAAGCTAAGTTTCAGTTTTCAGAGTTTATAGTCAGAAGAAGAGGTGATCCAGGGTAAATAGTAAGAATCTATGACCTGCTGTAAGGTCAG
>VXBO01002269.1:19610-33184 GCA_013400135.1 Rhinoptilus africanus
CAGCTGAGATGACCGAATTCTGCTGAGTAGTGGAAAAGTCTTAATAACCTTTCATGAACTTACAGTATATTTTCCTTGGAATAGAGATAAATGTTTGTTCAGAGCACTCCATACGTCATTTTACTGCTAAAGAAAAAAGACACCCAGAATAAAAGTTCACGAGGAAGTATTGTCAGACATAATAGTAAAATCCTCTGCAGGAGTATTAATCCATCCCAGAAGTCATATGTTCTTGTCAAAGTACAATTATAATGTTTAATCCTTCTTTTGTCTCCTCAGTGAATGTCACTACTGTGGAAATGTATGTCCAGCAATGTCAAAGTCACCACAGTAGTCTATGCAAGGAACATTTATCTTTTCTTTTCAGATGTTCAGTGAACTGCAGCAGAATTAAATCCACATTTATGTTTAGGGCTATGCCCGGAATGATCAGGAACTCACAGGGACTGTATTCAATTTTTACTCCTTATTAAAGGAGAATGTGCTTCTCTACAGAGATAAAGGGTCTGAAGGACAAAAGTAATAAAATGTAAAATTAAGAAAATTTATGTGGCAGCAAATGAAGGGAGATGAGGACAAAGCGGCAGGGAACTCTTGCACTGCAGTTGCACTGGTTTCACTATTTTTGACTTTGAAAATAGGATCTGTTTGTGAGCTAGTCTCCTATGGACTGCAGCTCTTTACGAGCACTTGCTAACCATAATACATAGAGAAGGGAGAGGGAAATTCACAAAACAAACAGCATCATAACTGAAGAGCAAGTATTCATTTTGAGAGGTATATTATTCTAGCAATTGCCTTATTTGATTCAAAACAACTTTTGAATGACATGTAGGCACTGTTACAGTATAATTATCAGAACTTGGTTTTCTCTAAGTCACACAGTGTCATTATATTCCTACCTGACATTGCCATTTTTTTTTCTTTTTTTGTGTGTGCTCTTCTTGAGTTCATTAGCCTTCAGGTATTACGTGATAGAGATACAACATCTTAGGCAGTTAGAGAAGAAAAATAACAATAACAAAACCCCCAACAATGTTTACAAGTTTTATTTACTTTCTTAATTGTGAGTTTGGAGGCTCTGGAATTTGCAGAGCTGTTGATAAGTGAATCAAACTACTGTATGTTCTGTATATGTGAACCCAGAAGATTAAACATGTCATTATAAAAATATTGCCAGTTATTAAGTATCTGCTGAACAAGATATATGAGTTATATATATGAGTTAAAAGGCTTCCAACACACTTCAAATTAATATAGAACTGCAAAAATGTGTTTTTTTCCTAGTGGATGTTAATATCAGTTTATTTACCCAACAAAAGGCCAAGAAGAAAAAAATGTATTTTTAGATAAAGCCTGTTATCATAGAATAGAAATAAATTATTTTCCCACATAAGCAAGAGCTGGTGTTTGTGGATGGTCTCAGAATATCTTCCAAAGCATTGTGTTCAATTGAAGAATTCCTTTAAAACATTCTTATGGCATAAACTTGAAGGAATTTGTATAAGAAATTAATGTCACGTGCACTCATCTTTAAATACTTATGATTTTCTGGATCTTACAAGGATGCCTATTAGGAGTCATGACAAATCAATCATTTTTACGGCCATGCACATCATGCGGTGTATGTTAGTACACAGTATCCCTCCAGCTGACACAAGGAGTCATGTGAAACTACCATGGAATTACATCTGCAGCTATTCAAGTTTCAGCCAGCAACTTGCAATGTGCATCACCCATTTTCTTACTTATATATATGCATAAAGAGTTGTTGTATACAAAATGAACGTACATCTACAAAATCGCATTTAAATATTTTGTAAATCTATACAATGAAAGTCGGGTTCATCTCAACAGAATTTAACTAGGGAAAAATACTTATGAACTTCGAAATACCTGGCATGGATCTGAATTATAGGTAAAAATAAATATGTATTTTCTCATATGCATTTCCATCCATCTTAGAAACAAATATTTCTGTGATCTCCATTTGAATTCTGGAAAAAAAAAAATTACTTCCTAGCTTATTTTTATTTTAACCTTTTTGCTGTTAGGTTGGGTTTCAGGGATATTAGCAAACCCCAAATGATTCCAGATCAATGTCTGCATCACCACCAGTTCTGACCTTTTAGCCTTTTCAGAGAGTGTTTCAGATGACCAATACTTCTAGGTCCTCCTGAAGGCATAGCAAGAGGATCCCATTGCACAAGTTTTTCAGGTTTCAGTTCTTGTGAGGCTTCATGGTACTACAGCAGTGAGGAGAATACCCGAGACTATTACAGAAGCAATACAGAAGTTACATGTCTCCTTTTCAGACAGCTTCACACAACAGCTTTCTAATCTATTATGGATGAGTATCCATGCTTTAAATCCTCCCCTGCTGGTTGTCATCTTAATTCTCCAAGTGAAAACTTAATCTGTGATAACCATAGCCTAAACTGAAATTCCAGAGGGCCAAAGCTTTTAAAATGGAAACTTTCAGTTTCCAAATAGTCTCTTCTTTCTTCAGTAAAATAATACCCTGATTCTTCAGAACCTATGTGGGTTTCACACCTCTGCATCTTCTACGCTTTCACTTTCAAGTCCTAGACGTTGTAATTTCCTTCCTCTTTCTTCCCAATGGGATTAATTGTTTGTTCCTTGCGTGACTGTTTCTACCAATGCAGAGTTTCTCCATAAAGGATTCTGACTTTTTCTGTCTCTATTACAACAAGAAAAAAGGACTGTTTTGATCCTTTCTTTTACAAAGACATACAACAAAATGTCCCTGTCATGGAAACATAATAATACTGTGTTCTAGTTTTATTTTTATGATATATGTCTATTATTTTAAATATGCCATTTTCATGTAATAAAATTTGTTGCTATGGCAATTTTTGTCATCAGGAATATTAATCCTCCATTGCTTGAAAGAAGAAGTAACATCAAGGACAGAACAATACTGGGTACAACTCATAGAAAAATGAGTTTACAAACCATTGCATGGAAATTTCCAGTTCTCATTATCTTACTGTATGAACATTTCTGGAGACTAATTTTATGACTGTCAGTTTTCATTACTGTAAATGATTACGAAATCAGAAGCTGCTCTGAGTCAAGAGATTCACTATCAAATCACAGAATCACAGAATCTTCAGAGTTGGAAGGGACGTCTAGAGATCATCTAGTCCAACTCCCCTGACAAAACAGGATTGCCCATAACAATCCTGGATTGCCCATAACAATCTGGATGCTCAGGACTGCATCCAGATGGGGCATGAAAGTCTTCAGAGAAGGGGACTCCACAACCTCCCTGGGCAGCCTGTTCCAGTGCTCTGTCACCCTCACCGTAAAGAAGTTTGTCCCTGTATTTGAAAGGAACTTTCTATGTTCCAACTTGTGCCCATTGCCCCTCATCCTGTCGCTGGGAACCGTTGAAAAGAGTCTGGCTCCATCGCCCTTCAGCCCACCCTTTAGATACTTGTAAACATCAATAAGGTCTCACCTCAGCCTTCTATTCTCCAGGCTAAAGAGTCCCAGCTCTTTCAGCCTTTCCTTGCAAGGGAGATGCTCCAATTCCTCAGTCATATTAGTTGTCCTTCGCTGGACTCGTTCCAGCAGTTTCCTGTCTCTCTTGAACTGGGGAGCCCAAAACTGGACACAGTTTTCCAGTTTTGGCCTCACCAGTGAAGAATATATAACAGGTTTAATTATTAAAGATAGACACTGTATTGTTTTTAAATCTGAACCTTAGGATAAAAGTTGACATTTCATGCAGCATTCATCTCACTTAAGTTTAGTTTTCTACAGCACAGATGTGTGTATTTGAGCTATTTAATTAGGATTCTTTATGAACCGTAAAGAGGAAGAAAGAATTCTAGTACTATTTCTTTCCCTAATTTTCTAAATTAATTCACCTAATGCAACAAACCACCTTCAGACAGCCTTCAGACATGGCTAGATCCTATGAAATAAACTTATTACTTATTACAGGAAAAGAAGGAATAGTTATTACAGAATATGTAGTGTCAGAGGAGAATATAAATTGGAGGAATTAGAATAAAGGAACTTTACCTTTAGTGGCAAAGAGCGACTGAAGGAATCGAAGACTGAAAAACAAAGGGAGGAAAGGACAGAGATAATGAACACGAGACTGAGAACTGTGAAAAGGGGTGATCTGCTGAGGGCTGTGTAGGAAGTCAAAAACAGTCATTCAATAAAATAATTTTAGAGAATTTGTTTGTATACTTGTTTTTATTTTTCTTCTTCAATAGAACTCTTACCATAGAATTTTTAAAATGGTAAGAACGTATAGCAATGCAACTTTTTACTTACATTTTAAAATATTTGATTTATTATATTATTCCTTGAATCTTTTTTTGTCTAAAAAAGCCAACAGAGCTCCATGTCCAACATGTTTAAAAGGTTTAAAAAAGAATTATTTTTTTATATATATAACTATTTAAAATAACCACAATTCTTTGTAATCTACTGTAGCTCCTATAATGCTTTCTCTACTGTCTGTACTCAATGCAATGTTTCAGGAAGACTCAGGAAGTCTTAAGAAAAAGGATGTGCAGAAAGAATTTTGGTTTTCTGAGATTTTCTGTGTTTTCCACAAAAGTATCTTGCAACCGTTTTAATGCTAAGACTTTCATTTGACCCTCTGTCAGGCCAAAAATTGGAGCCATTTAACTCTTCCTCTACTGTGCTAGAACCAGATATACCCCTGTCTAATTGTTTACTATTCATTTTAAGAAACCGGTCTTGAAATTCTGAAAATACAAGCTTATCTTTATGGTCTTACAACTTTTTACATAAGCGTATTTATTGAAAAGATTCTGATGAAAGTTATCATACCCAGCTCATATTCACGTCTTACTCAAATTACATTTTTCTTTTGTTAGTTCAAGTCAACTGACTAAAATCAGATGAAAATCCCATGTATTGTATATTTCATGCATCAGAAGCCTTTTCAACATTCATTATTAACTTTGATAGCAAAGGCTATCACAACTATGCTACAATATTTGTCTTGCATTAGCGTTCAAAAGCCTTCAGCCGTTCATCTTATATTGTTGGTATATTTTTAATAATTTCTGCTTAAATGAAATGCAATACTTTATGCTTTTTGATCCAATGGTTTATGAAACCATTGTGACCATTACAGTGTTCTGTTCCTTGAAATCAACATGCATTTGACCTGCAACTGAAAATTCATTTTTTCCTTACAAATGGTAATTGTTATTGCTAGCATTAATGTCATTAAAGTTAAATCAGTACATATGTTTTACCACTTTTTTGAAAGAAAAGCACAAATGTAAAAGATGACATAATTGAAGCTATGAAAGATTTTCAATTCTGTATCATACCAACTTGAACCAAACAATATTTTTCTAGTGCCATGGGAGAATTTCACACAATTGCTAAGAAAAGGAAAAGCACTAACATGGACATAAATATTATATGACTTCACAATTTACATCATGCTCAGTAAATCTCAGGAAATTAATATACAAATCACCTTTTTATCTAATTTCTGTTGACATTTCGGAGGTATCTCATAGGTCATATGAGGGAGCGTCCACTAGCCTTGGCATTCATCAGCTTGTTGTGGCAGAATGAGAAAAAAACATTTTCATAAATGACTTTGTAATGACCTAATAGCATATTATTAGTGAGAAGCAGCTGTGTAAGAATGACTACTTTGAACTCAAAGTCAACACCCTTGAAAGGGAGAAAAAAAATCCTCTGCAGAAAAACCCCCAAACCAAATATGAAGGGAGAAAAAAGAAAAAAGACAATGGAAACATATTATTAGAGATGCCACACTGGCACCTCAATGGAAATGTTTACCACTCATATAGTAACCAACCCATAAAAAATCTATACTGGTGAAACAAAAGGGTAAAGTATGTGTGTGAAATACAAGAAATCTTCAGTTGGTAAAAGATATGTCAGGTCAAAGAAAACGGAAGTGACAATTGAATCGAAAGCCTTAATGAAAGTGGCCAAAAGAAATTTTGAGAAAGTACTTGAGAAAACTAGTTTGAGAAAAACTATTAATAGAAACAAATTCAAACACCTCAGAATCAGGACGAATGACAAAAGTATTATAAGTATGGTGTGGACAGAGGACCATGGTGTAAAAGAACATGCAAGACCTGTGGAAAACAACCCAAACTTGTAGAAAATTGAACCACTTCAGCGTTTTGGAATTGTTGTGAAGGAGCTCCGAAAATTTGTTACATTGAATTCTTCCTTTACTGGGAGGGACCTGTCAAAGATAAGTTTCGTTGGAATAGACCAAGTACTAATCAATAGAATAAAATACTCAGATTTCCAGAAGCAAGTGGTATTCACCCAAGAGTGTTAAAGGAGTCCAGATACAAAATTTTTGGAATATTAACTGTGGCTTTAGTTAACCTTGGGGAATGATTTGTTGAAAATAGAAACTTAGTTAATAAAAAGATTTGGAAGCATATGAGTATCTGCACATCATTTGGTTTGAGTTTTACATAACTGATTGTTAAAAATTGTGCTAAAGAATACAATTATTAGATTAACAAAAAAGTAGGGGAAAATCAACATGACTTTTTTTTAAAGGAAGTCACACCAGACAAATCAATTAGAAATCTTGGAAAGATTTATTTAATAGTGTACCCAGATTTCCAAAACATTTTAAGATGATCTTGTAAAACTTATTAAAGAAACAAAGACATCATGGGATAAAACCAAGATCCTGAAAGGATAAACAGAAAACAGATGAATGATGATGATGTTTGCAACTGATAAAAAAATCATTCTGGACAGTAAAACCTAACTGCTGAAAGTTCTAATAAATTGCTAAAACGACATATAAAATTTAAGGTTAATATGCATAATGCATGTGCAGAAAATGGCGTTAATTACACACTAACAATGAAAGTTTCCAGATTAGCTATTCTTAGGGAAGAGATTTTGTATTCTTTATACATAACTCTGTAGTAGCATCATCATAGTTTGCAGCTATGGGTAAGAGGTAAATATATTACCACTTCCTACTAAAATAAATGAGAAAATAGTAAATGTTCTGATGCCACTGTGAAACTCCAGGACATACTTAAATTTTGAATACTGAATACAGTTCAGGAACTATGATATCTAACATGATATAGTAAAACATCCTTAGAAAAAGTAGTAAAAGGCTGACAAAGATAACTGAAGTTACAGAATAGCTACTGTACAATGAAAAGAAAATATGTCTCTAGCTAGCAAAAAAGATATCAGAAATGAAAGATAGCCAATTATGTAAAATAATGGCTGGTGAAAAAGGAAAAGAAATTGAGAGGAAAAGGAAAGATCATTCATTCTTTCTTTATTACAACACAGGGCTATTTTCTTTATGATAACACAAGAATTTGGGTGGCCCACTGAAGTTATCAGACAATGACAGAAGTTAGGCAGGGATAGGTGAGAATATAACCCTATAAACTCACTCTTTTTTAAGCTGCTGCTGGTGATGTCTAGTCAAAGATAAAATTTGAGGGTGAATCGATCTTTCATCAGAACTGGTGCAGCCGTTTCTCTTCTTACAAGCACTTTTTATTGTTTTTTTTCTGAAACATCCAAAAACACTGAAGGCCTGTCATGGTGTGTTTACAATTAATTTCCCTCATATGACCTATATTTTTTCCTTCTGAAACAACAGGAAGCCTGCCATTGCATTCTTCCTTATACACTGGAGCCATTATAAAGGAAATTCTGGTTTTGTTTTGTTACTGCATTTTACCAGTAATACAGATGGTCTATCAGGAGCAGATGCCCTCTAATGTTTACTGTAAAATATTTGTTCAACACAGGCCTGTGTAAAAGGTCTAGACACCTTCCTACCTTCATACTGAACAATTCTGACATATTTTAGCAATCAGTATTATATTTATATTATATGTAACCATGGGATTGCTCAAACCCTTCAGAAGCAGTTTCAGAGAGCCTAGAAACTTTGCCTAAGTTATAACTTATCATGCAAATGTATCTGTCAGGCTCTGGAGCACTCCTTTACCTTTGGTCAGACAGACTCTCCTTATGCCTGTCTGTTTGATGGAGGTCCTTAACTTGCAATTTAATAACAAAAGTGAGAAGAAACCTACGGCAAATTTCTGCTCTTTAATGCTCTGAATTAGAAGAATTTGATATGTTTTAAAACCACACCAGTAACACCAGCATGAGTGATGAACATAGGTAGTTAGGCTATACAGAACACAACACACAATCAAAAATAACTCTTCCAGCCATTTAGCCCTCTGACTCACTGAGAGTCACAGGCCACCATTATAGATGGGAGACGTCATATTTTTTGATATAAAGAAATTAATAACTTGAATTTTGAGAACTTTTTTTCATCTCTTACCCAGGTTTTATAGTTCAAAGAATCATTCTTTGTTTTAAAGATTTACCAGTTTCCTGGTCCTAGTAATGTAAGCTATAAAATGCATGAAAATGTACTCAGCATAAAATACATTCTTATTTTCACCTAATTTGGACAAAGTAGGGGAAATTTATTTCCATCACTTCAAAGCTAGCATTTCTACATTCAGAAATCTACTCACAGTTTTCTTTCCTTAGGTCTTCAAAATGCTTGTGGATTTCTTTACACTTTTAACAGGACTACTTGTTGCTAAACTGTTGTATTTGCTCTATGATCACCCAGTTATGAGATTGTCAGTTTATTTAATACCATACCAACTTTAAACTTTACATCTCCCAGCTCAAGAAGGACAAGGAACTGCTGGAGAGGGTGCAGCATAAGGCTACAAAGATGATTAGGGGACTGGAACACCTCTCCTATGAAGAAAGACTAAGGGAATTGGGTCTCTTTAGTCTGGAAAAGAGACGGCTGAGGGGGAGCTAATCAGAACTGGAACAGGCTGCCCAGGGAGGTGGTGGAGTCTCCGTCTCTGGAGATGTTAAAAACCTGCCTGGATGGGTTCCTGTGCAACCTGCTCTAAGGTGACCCTGCTCTGGCAGGGGGGTTGGACTAGATGATCTGCTAAGGTCCCTTCCAACCCTATGATTCTGTGATTCTGTGATCTATAGGGAAGAACATAGTGGTTTTGCATGTCAGTTGCTAAGAAGAGATTTATGTATTGGGTAAAAATGAACTTCCTCTGATCAACTGCAGGTCTGTCGGATTGTGTTAGAATGCCTTAAAGCTTCTACTTTTCTCATGAATGTTAAATATTTGATTGTAGGTTCATCAGTTTGCTTTAAGTAATTCATAAAAAGATAGAACAAGTACATACCTTCCCAGGATCAGGAATCTAAGATGCAAATGCAGTGTATGAAACCAATCAGGAAGCAAGTGAGAACTTTCCAAATTAGTTGAGAGAAAATGCTGCAAATGGGAAGTCTTGGATCCAGAACTTAATTTCATCGATGACTATTTTGCCTAATATCTTTTTAATGTTAAAGGATCATAAACTACAAAATGTAATGTATAAAACGTCTTTTGCAGAGCTGAAACTCAGAAATTTTGGATGATGAATTCCCAGACTAATAGATTAGAAAGTTATATTCCTTCTCACACTTATGCTCTCTTTCTGGCCCAATGAACCTTTCATTCTTTGCTGCCTAATGACACGTTTGCAAAAATGTTGAGATTGTGTTCTCTGAAATCTGCTAATCATAGTTTGGGTACCAACTGCAAGGTTGATGGGTATAGTAAGTGTAACAGTTAAACATGAGATTACAGGTAGTATAACATCATGAATTCACAAAGTAACACTTTTTTTCAGTTCTTGGGCCAAAAGAAATTGTATATCAAAATACCAATGTGATTTTTTTCTGCTTTTTTCAAGCAGAATAAATATGTTGCTGTGAAAAGAAAAGAGGGCAAAAGAGAAATTTAAGGAGATTACTAGAAAAGCTGTCATTATATTAATTTCAAAATCTTGATTTGATTTTACAGTTTGTGAAGAATGACATCAGTTTTCTGTACCTCCCATTCTCCTAATTTACTTTTCAAAGTAGCAAGATGATAAGATTTCTCTCAAGACAATTGGAGGCCTAGTCAAAATGTGGTAAGAGATGGGCTTAGTGGTATCGAGAGTAAGATCTGAGGCAGGAATAATGTATGGTTTATGTCCTTTGAATTTTATTCATCATTTTTTCAGTTAGCTTCTAAGCATTCTTGTTAGAAGGTAGTTCCATAACCTTAGTCTTCTTCCTAAACCTCTTCTTTTATTTTCTTTCCACAGTTTGTATTTAATCACCCTAAATGTATTTTTTCCCTGCCCAATATGATCCTTTAAATAATTATTTTCTCTTTGTTGTTTATCAGTATTTCCTAATTTCACTTTGCACTTAGTAGTCATAAGCTGTCTCTGTCTTAATTTCAGTGTGCTCAACAATGACCCCTTGTACAGTAGAGCCTGAATCCTCTTGCTCATCCCCTTGCAACTGATCCAGAATGAAATAATACTTAATTGAACATGAACGATGAGAGGGAAACCCACAGATACAGTAATAACTGTTTGTTCTTTACACATATAAAATCTTTCTGACAGGGAAATTATGCAATATGTTGTGCAGTATGGGTTCTTGACCTCTGGACAGTGGGAGAGCAAAAAAAAAACCAACCACTTTATGGTGGTATAATTGGCAATTATTTTCATTTTTTGGGTGTCAAGACTACTAATTATTCATCTTCATCAAAATAAATATCATTTTCCAAAGTTATGGCAGCATGCCAGACAGATTTGACCATGTAGTTTATAGACAGATCCAAAATTACATGAATTAACAGGAAAGAGAATATAGCTTAAGACCACTTTTGTTAGCCTCCTTTTCACTACTTTGAATTATAAAAAATTAGCCATTATTTGACTGTATGATAACTCAAGAGAAACACTGAGACCACAGGAAAAGTGATTTCTATGGCAAAGGTTTGTTATATCAAAAGTTAAACTCAGCTGAATACAGAGACAGTTTCTTGCTTACGTATTTTCTAACATCTTTTATAATAAAGAATTTTGACACTTCAGCCCTCATCCAAAATAGAGACAAATGTTAGAGAGAAGTATGTTCTCAGCAAAGTTTCTGCATTTAAACTGTCCACCTTAGAAAGTCTGATATTGGTTATTCAAAATTCCTGCTTATCGATGCAGTCATGTCTAAAGTATTTGTCTCTCCAAGGGGTTTGAAATCACTTAATGCAAATTCTAGTACAGGCATTCTTCATGCTTCAGGAATCTCTTTTCAAATTTGACTTTGGCAGAACTTTTAACCTATCTATCATGCATCTCTCTCATATGTTAATCAAATATTTTAGTATATCTTCTCATAAATCCTGTGCATGTTATGTATATATTACGATCCATGTTTTATGAGGTGGGGGGAGGGAGATTTTAAGAACACAGGATACATAATTCTCCCAGGTTATACATGAAAACTGAGGAAACAAAAGGATTGAACCTTGGTCAGTCGGAACTGTCAACCCATCTGAACTGTCCATCAGGAGAAACTGCAGATGGATCTCACTGTAGGATGAAGTCACAATAAATCTGGAACATACAGGTGGACCCAAGAAATACGAAGTACTCCTAGATCCCATAACAGAGGTTTGTTTTATGTCCCAGGTTAACATTTTAGACACTAAACCATTACAACTATGTGTGATCCAAGCCAGTTACTTAGCCTAAGCAGTTATATTTTTCCCACCAGGAATTTATTTTCTTATTGATGATCATATTAAACAGCATCCAGACTCACTTGCAGTTCATATCTTACTGTAATTAAATCTTGAACCACATAGCTGTCCATGTAGACTTTTTTTGGAGGAGGAGGACTTCTTTCATTATGTTTCCAATAAAAGGAGATCACAAAAGTTGAAAGTCTTAAATTTTGATGATGTTACATGTCATTCCATTATAGCCACTATAGTTTGGTTCAAGAAAAGGGTAAATGAGCTAAATATTAATGTTTATCACAGTCTTAAGATTCTTGCCCTTTGCATTTACATAAGAAAAACTGAGTATGCACAAGTTTAAAACTTGCAAGCTAAAATTCTAATCGTATTGCCATATCCACTTAAAAGAATCACCTCTGCAACACATAAAACCAGGCATTTTATTTTTGCACAGTGACATTTTCAGAATTCAAATTCCTTAAAAACAATTTGTGTCAAACAAAGCCAGGTTACGGGTTAAACATTGTGCTCTATGTCTTCACTTGCATTCTATACACACATATCCAAGATATAAGGGAATCATGGTAAAAGCATAACATTCAGTAAACTGCTCTGCAAATATTGCAAAACTTAGGACAGCTTAATTGAATGTATTTACAACCATATTTGTACTTTTTCATAATGTATTTATTCTTGTACATTCAAAATCACTGTATGTTTATTTTGCTCTGTAGTTCCTTACCATACTAAATAGACTCATACCTCAATGTCCCAAGAGGCTTCTTAAATACTAGTGCTGTTTTCAACTAAAATTCCAAACCTTCTGACTGGACCAGTTTGATGCAAAAATTGTATAATACATATGCAAACACTTGCACTCTCGTATGACAGCACTGGAAAGTTCATGTTTATGACATACTGCTAACCACAGCATTCTTACTTTAACTATGTCCCACTTGCAGGGAAGACTCAACCCTCGGTTTCCACTCTCTTACACAGAGGAAGCAGCCATAATCTGATATAAGCTCTTTTGGTATGCAAAGTGAAGGTTGAAGCTTTTTATTTAAAGTATAAGTCATCCATTAGCATAAATCTGCTGACACTATATGTTGACTTGACCATTCTAGAAAGATTGCTACTCATTTTTGAGTAGTTTTTGGCTTCTTTTTTTTTTTCACCCCCAACTAATGAAGCCCTCGATTCTGTGCATAACAGTTACTTCTGCATCATTTTAGTTACAACTCTTCCTCTGTCTAATTCTAATTTTACAATTAATTGTAATTTATGACAATATAAAATAGTGAACATACACTGAAATTAAAAAGGACATAAATCTTATGTGCTTGTTGTTTGGAGGGATTTTTGTTGCTTGGTTTGGGGCTTTTTAATGGTTGCTTTTTAGGAAGGTAGAAGGGAAAGATAGCAGTTAAGCAAGTAAAGTTCATTTAAAGATCTTTGTTTAATTTTCTTTATAATTTTTTTTTCTCCAAGTGAGTTCCCTAATCTCAGTGAAACATAACCAAAGATATCTTAGTTTCCTGACATAGAAAATATGTTTTTAAAAGATTATGTGTTGTGTAATCACAGCAGAATCCTGCCATGTATATTTCTGCAAGGTTCCACACACATAAATAAGTGTTACATAAATATCTTAAAATATAGGAAAAGTTTTGAAAAATAGAATAAAAAAATAAGCATCATAATTAAAAGAGCAAAGAAAATGGTCTGTGATTTTAAGAAGTGCTAAACATTAGAATCATAGAATCATANCCAAATTCACATTCACAATTTACAATGAAATTAACAATGTATCCATTGGTTGTTCAGAACTGCACAAAGAAAGATTGTGAACTCACATAAAGGCAACAAAGCAATTTACCTACAATAGCTGCACAATGGATTCATTATTTCAAAAGCTGGCTTTAAC
>VXBO01002270.1:0-22741 GCA_013400135.1 Rhinoptilus africanus
GTTCTGCCCAAGATTGGCTCCGTCATCACAGTAAAACCTCTCTGCCACCTTTTAAATTGTTTGTATACTTATTATCTGACATGACCTGCAATTGCCCTTGACAAGATAAATGTGGTTGCTCTTTTAAGAAGTGGACAGGTGCTTGCTGTGGACTGGTGTATGGAATTCATGGTACAGATTTCCAAAGAGCAGTGAGGCCAAAGAGCAAGGCAGCATGGCTTTGCTGATCCAGACCTAGAATAATGAAACTATGGCCCTTTATCCTTCAAACAGTGGTCCATTCTGTTTGCTCTCATTGTCTTTGAAGTCTTTTAGATGCAGGCATTTCAAAACAATCTGTTATTCATTTCTCTCCACATGACATTTGTGAAGATTTGCCCTCAGGTCATAGCTTGCAGTGAATTGGTTCTTACCCCCAGGAAATGTAGACTCATGTCAGAAATGAAGAAGAAATTCTGAAGAAAACAGCCATATACAGTGTTGCACATCATTATTGAACTTAAGCCCAAATACTCGCAACCAGACATTTCATGTTAGCTGTGTCCTGAAAGACAGTTGGACACTTAACAGAATATTAAAAAGGGGTAAAATATGTAATTTTCATAAAAATAATAATAATTTGTCTGTAATAATCCTCTTAACTGCCCACATCTTCTTGTATCTGCTACTCCAAATGCTTTGCTGTCTAAGTTGTGGCTTTTTTTTTCCTGTAATAATTAGCTTTCTGCCATAATTATCACAAAGAAGCTGATGTAAGAGTTCTTGACCTCTTTTAGCCAGAACGCGACACTGTCCATAGTAAAAGTTCGGTTATTCTGGAGAGGAACACTGGATCCTGGTGGCCTCATCCAGCAGAAATCATCAAAGACCCACAGATCTGAATTCATATCAGGTCCTGTACATGCAGGAATGCGAAGTACCCCGTTTGTAGAGCAAGATAATTTACACACTGACCTAAACCCAAGTATCTCTCCAAAAATTGCATTTGGAAGAAACAGTGACTAGTTTTGAGACCAATTCAGTAGGAAAGCAAAGATGCTCACCACGAAAACATCTCAGCCCAGAGCTCATGCAATGCTTGAGGCAGACTAGGACATGCTGCTAGTCACTTGCTCTTACTTCTGCTGATTACAAGTCAGTCTTCTTTTAAGTACTAATGCTTAAAGAAGGAGTCAAGACCAGTAAAGTGAAATACAAGTATATACCCCAAAGGTTCTTCAGTAACTTTGCTGAAGTCCTTAAAAGAAATTTAAAAATTGAATGTATTATTTTGGCTTTCAGCCTACTAACAATCTAGGTCAAACCAGAGACAAAAAGTTTACATTAAAACGTCCAAACGTTCTCCTTCAAAGGTATTAATAATGACACCAGGTTTCATAATCAGAGAATACAATAAATATAATATCCATTGAGCTGTTGTGTTCAAATCAATATTTCACATGCCAGATCTCCAAATCTTGCATGCAGTGAGAAATCTCAAGTCGATGTACAGGAGCACTGTACCCTGGGCCTTCATACTCTGAAAGTCCCAGTGGCCTTTCTGATTTTGAGCTCCATTTTCTCATAGACACTCAGGAAATATGTACCAAGGCAGGAACTGAACCTCAGTGCAGCTCATTCAGGAGTTTGACCACTGATCTTTCTTTCCTCCCCAGATACGTGATGTTTTTGAAAAGGCTTTTGAGAATGAGAGCTTATAACAGTAAGCATCGTATAAGCTCTACAATAGACTGACTCTTTTCCTGGAATCTAATACAATAAAACTACTGTGTCCAATCAGCATTTCTCAGGCAAAGTGGTTATATAAATATTTAGAGATAATATTCATTGTTAAGAATGATGAAAAATATCCTCATATCATTCATAAGAGGTAGCTTTTGTGTCTTGCCAAAGGTCATCTTCCTCCCAAGGCTATGACGCAGTAAGCTGTTGACCAGTTATGTACTTCAGTGCTGGCCTATCATATTACAGCAGCTGCATGTCAGAACGTTGCATATAATTTGCTTTGCAATAAAAGGCAAAAGACAAACAGAAATGTATTAATTTAAAAATTCACTTTTAAGTAATTCCACAAAGAGAACAGATTTGCAAGGTACACATTTCGACCGAGTGAACTGTTTTAGGACCCAATTTCTCTATGCTTGGAGAAGCATTTAAAAAGAAATGGAAACATTACCTTGGCGGATGTTTCAAACCAGCCCACGAACCCATTCTCTTTGCAGAACTGATCCATCTTGATGCCGTTGTTCATAAGAACATCTATTCCCTGGTCGCATTTGTTTGCTAAGAGGACTGTTGGCACAGGTTTGCCATTTGGAAGAACCAACTTAGAGTCCAAATCCTCTTTCCATTTTGTCACTGCTTCAAACGTTGCTGGTCTTGTAACATCAAAGACAATAAAGGCCCCCATGGCCTCTCTGTAATATACCCTGGTCATGTTTCCAAATCTTTCTTGACCTGTGATGAAGAAAGTAGGAAGGGGGAAAAAAAACACCACCTTGTAATAATCATTGCTTCCAATCTAGGTCAATTTTTCACACATCAGGTTTTCTATGAGAACATTACTGAAGGTAGGACTTAATTTTTTAGGTCTCTGGAAAACTACTCTTTGTCTAAATAATTATAAGTACCATGCTAGACTCATTTGTATGAAAAAACAAGAGAGTACAGCATGAAAAAGGAGTTTTAAAGCAAACATCCAAGGAAATTTAATAACTTTAAGACAAGCTTGAACTTCAATGTACAGTCTTATTAAGCTGAAAAATTTTTTAGATCTGTGGACAGTATCAAGAGTCTTGGTGTGCGTTATAGGACTTTAAACAGGAGGCACAAAAGATATAGGTACCAGACTGGAAACTCCTTGGAAACATATGGTATTACATGTGAAACATCTAACACGATTGTTCTGGTCATATGTGAAGAGGATCCCACTTATTCTCATGCAAGAGATAATAACAGTGACATAATTAAACTTTGGAGCCACACCAGGCATTAGGGTCATTATGAATTCACTTTTACTGGCAAACTGAAACACAGAGGTGATAAAGGTGAATTTAAAGCCTCACATACGTGGAAAGTGTTCTAAGAAACGGCACAGCAGTAGCGATATGAAGAGCTGAATTGCTCCAGTGAAAAGATCTGGGAGGAGACGTTTCACACTAGATCTGTTCAGAAGATTTATGGTTTTATTTGTTGAATTCAAAGTGTTTTCTGGGAAGTTATTTACAGTATTTTTGTGAGCTAACAACATATTCTTATATTCAAATATGGGCATTTGCAAATATCTATCATTTTGTATGATAATGTACAAAAATTAACACACCTGATGTCAGGATGGGGTACGTTGATTAGTTGTGCATTTGTTAATATAAATGTTGTTTTCATGTGAAGTTTTAAAAGAGTGTTCCAAGAATGAAAATAAATTACAGAGAATTTTTCTTAAAGAGTGAAAAAATAGAAATTCTGTTGATGTCTACTGCTGAGCTGTGATCCAAAAAAGAAATACAAATTCCTGAAACATCTCACATCAACAGCAGTCTTTAAGCAAGAGAACTCTTGTATTTAACCATATGCTGCCATAGCTGAAAAAAGGGCTCTGAAAATAGACAACATTCACTGGAAACCTGTTTCTAGCCTTATTTTCTCAATGTGCATAATTTTGAGTAGGTTAGGAAGACAAGAAGATTGGCAGTCTGCCTCTGACCCTAAGAAGGTTACCTGTGGAGGTTTTCTCTGATGGAAATTGTGCTGTCAAATGTAAGGCTGGGTTGAGAATTGAAGAGTGCTGATTACTGGGCTTCTAGACCATTTGTTTAATGGAAATAGCACCGAATGCACTTATGGGGTCAACACCATATGTTCGTGATGTTTATCTTTGGTTTTATGCACTAGCTATTGCAGTAAGGAGAAAGTCATTCACATGATACAGAAACCAAAAGTGGATGTTTGTCTTCTCCACATTCAAGTTAAATTTTTCTTTATCTTAAACAAACACTGTGTCCTATTGATAAAACAAGATAGAAATATATAATTTCTGGGAAATAAGAGGTCATATTGAAAATTTCTTATGGCCATGCTTTATAAAAATGTCTTATGATTCCTATCAGTGAGCTAAATCAGAGGAATGTCTAAGTCATGTGTTATTCAATAATCTCCTTGTTGAGAACTTTTTTTTCATCTGCAAGAAGGTGCCTTCAAACAAAAGTCAAGGTCTGATTAGAAACTTTGCAGTGAGGCAAGCAACAACATATACAATTAGGTTTTGATGCATATTGTATTTCATTGATACTTTATACATCTCATGCAAAGTTCTTGAGATGCTCGCACTGTAGATGAGATGTAGATGGTGTAAGAACAGCTAAACTTGGGCCTTACATTTATTGGGACACAGATCTCTAAGATAGGTGGAACATGTTGTCATAGAACATGAATTAAATTAAGTTGTAGCATAAAATCATTCATCATACACAGAGTTATTAAAGAAATAAAAGGCTCATATGATGTGATCTTCTGTCTAGTAGTGTCCTCCCTCCGCTTCTAGCTGCTTTTGCAGTTACCTAGGTTTTTCACTGCACAGAAAAGCCACCATGTTTATAAAAGCAGCTTTATTCAGGAGGACAAAGCTTACCAAATTCCATTATCAATCACTTCAACGAAAGAGAAAGAATGGAGCTGCTGGCTGAATAAAGTGCCTAAACCCTTTCTGAAGTGGCCTTTTTCCCCATCAGTTTCTATTAATGTATGACCATACCTGTCATAAAGACATTATGCAACTTTGAATGGAAAAAGAGGTGGTTTGCAAATCACAGACTTTTAGTTTTATGTCATTTGCATTATGGCTTTACTTTTATTCAATTTACATTGTGAAAAAAAAATGATCTCTAATGATTGCATTTTGCTTGGAGAGCTAAATATTGTGCCTGCGAATGCACGAGGAGTGTTTTTGACAAAGATTCTCACTTATGTGAACAAACGCCTATCTTAATAGATGAGGTTCCTAAAAATTTTTCATTTATCGAATTGCTCATGATAATAGGCACAGTTTGATGCATTGAAGGTGTCAGAACCTGGCCTTAGGTTTTCAGCAACACGATGGCTTAGGCAGTAATTAGTCTAGAAAATAGATCAACCATTAGGTATTCAGCTGTGTCTCACAGGCAGCCTTGAACATTAGAATCTGCTTTACTGCAAGAAGGACTGGGGAAGGTGGGTTTTGCTTTTCATTGGAGGGGTCAGAAACTTGTGACATGTTTTTTGGATCTGGCCCATTGTACTTGACTGCATCCCTTGCAAGGCCACTGGCATCTGGCGTCAAACCCCACGAGTCTGATGGCCTTTGCCCACAGAGACGGTGCTTTACATTGGGGTTCATCTGCCCTAATTCAGGTTCCAAAGTAATTAACTGGGTGTATCTAGGATTAGGGTCCTTTGTAGTCAGAGACTGAGAAGAGATATCTAGAGGGCATCTTCTCAGCAAGGACAGACATTTAAGAGGAGTCACATACGCTTAATTATGGAGGTATTTGATCTTTACCCTCAACCCCCTGGCAAGCCCGGCTTGTAGTCAGATGGTTCAGAACCAGATGCCTCATTATTAAACCAGATAAATCCTACTCCATTTTGAAGTGAACCCAGTGAGAACAAGATGCCAAAGCAACAAGATTTCCATTAAAGGGAAGGACTCCCTTGTCTGAGTGGCACCTGCCTGCACATTTATCCTAATCTCAGTGGTGCCTGTGCAGCAGGGAAAGGTATCGTTTCATGGGCTTACAGCAATCAACAGCTGAATTTTCAGTTTATAAAAATGCACCCCACATAAATTTGCCACCATGGATTGTACAGAAATCCACAGTTTTCACTAACCCCTACCACCTCTGATAAAGCTATAAAAACTAATGATAAAGTGCTAAAACTCAGATAATTTCCACCACTGCGCCCACAGTATCTGAAATACAGTGCAAAATAAAAACGGATTAAAACTGCCTAATTCTCAGTTTTACAATGGGTTTTACTTCGTCCCACCATCCCTCATCCTAAGAGGCAAAAGCTTCTGGGAACCACTGTCCTTCACAGAGGGCTTTTAGCTGCCACTGAGAAGGTGGAATTTGTCCAGAATATTCAAATATTTTTTACCTTTCTCTTCACCTTTCTGAATTTTCACCCTTGAATTTAAGTCATTGTCTTTATGGATTGAAACTCAAGCCAGCCTTGAGGTGGTGTTCACCACCCCAGGATTTGGAAAAGCAGACTGTGAGCAGGATCCAGCCCAGAGACCCCCCATGAATCTAGACTGAAATACAACCACCACAGCAAGGGACTTATTTATGTTTGCAGAACAGTAATTTCAAGGTAACTTAGCCTAGAAATCACCATGACTATCTTATTTATGCATATGTACTGCAACGCTTAGCAGCTAAACTGCTGAGGATGTGCTGTGCCTGGCATTAGCGAACAGTCCGTTTACTCCTTCTGGAACATAACAGTTAAATATTTTACAGTTGCAGGGATCTGCAGTTGTAAACTGCCTATATGTGTGCAAAAACTGCTGTTTCTGAAGGTGAAAGTTGCACGGAAAGGAAATTAATGGTTCTTTTGCCACAAGTATTGTGTAGAAGTTTACAATGCATCAGTCCAACTCTTTATCAGGTGAGATCATAGAATCATGGAGTCATAGAATGGTTAGAGTTGGAAGGGACCTTAAAGACCACCCAGTTCCAACCCCCTGCCCTGGGCAGGGACACCTCCCACCAGACCAGGCTGCTCAAAGCCCCATCCAGCCTGGCCTTGAACACCTCCAGGGATGGGGCACCCACAGCTTCCCTGGGCAACCTGTGCCAGTGTCTCATCACCCTCACAGTAAAGAATTCCTTCCTAATATCTAATCTAAATCTCCCTTCTTTCAGTTTAAAACTGTTACCCCTCATTTTATCACTAACCACTCCCTGATAAAGAGACCCTCCCCATCATTCCTATAGCCCCTTTAGGTACTGGAAGGGGCTACGAGGTCTCCCTGGAGCTTTCTCTCCTCCAGGCTGATCCAGTCTTGTAAAAGCAAACCAAGTTATTTTTGGTAGCGATGAATAATCCAGTCCATACATACACAGTGTGAGAGATAATGGCGATGCTGACATGGCTGTGAAAAACTAGGAGGGGAGGGGGGAGGCCCCGAGGTGCTGCTCTCTGCCCTCCACTGCACTCGTAGAGCTGCTCCCTGCAGTAAATCTGCAGCTAAACCTGGTCTTCAGAGAAATCTCAGGGCTGTGTGGACACAAAACAGTAGCACTGAGAGCAGCCTTGCAGAGAAGTGAATAAGAAATACAGCTGGATCGTCTGTCTGCAATAGCTGGTTTCTTCAAAATCCATTCCAGACTGCATCTACAGAGCCACCCCACCACATCAGCCTTGTTCAAAACATGATTAAAAATTTCTTTTAAAGCTTTTCTTCTAGCAATCTGTTAACGAATTTAAAGGGTATTCATACAGAGGCAGCAAAAAAGATAAGGAAAAAAAAATTGATCAAGGAGCAAGATTTAAAGACGTATGACACAGCAATGGAGGTGTTGACACACTTCAACAGGGACGTGAATACCAACACTGAGAATTTGAGACATTCAATTAAGTAAAATTGTTGGGAGGAAATTAAAGACAAGGAGAATTTTACCACGTGTATCTCCTCCCACACTCGGTAGTGAAAATTCAGTCACTTGAAACTTGGGCACTTCACTGAATCAAACACAAAGTCATAGGTTTTAATACCAGTGTGTTGTTAGAGATGTCGTAACATCATAAACCATGAAGTTTTGTCTAATTATTCCTGTCTAACACAGATAGCTTCAGGAATATATTATCTGTCAAAAAAACCCACCCAAGTCTTAATGTAATAATATGTGATGCAGAACCTATCTTATCCTTGAATTAATTTTTCTAGTGCTAGTTTTCCTTATTGTTCAGCATTTATCTTTTGTCTAAACATTCATCTGAAATTTCAGCATTTTGCTATCACATCTTATTGTCGTTTCGTTTACCAAAGTAAAGAATACAGAAACATAAACTGTAACAGAAATATAAACTACATTTAACTCTGAAATTAGGTGGCACTACATGAACTAAATTTGTTTTTTCTTCTTATGACTGTAAAGGTAAACAAGGATAAACTGCTTGGCCTTGTTATGGCCAGAATATGTCATGAAGTCACCTCCCACGAAGTCACCACATATGTAAATCCTACTAATAATGTAGGTAAGCTTGACACTAATTTTACTCAAAACATTTTTGAGAAAATTATTTCTCAATTGTTAAAAAATTTTCTACCCACCAATCCACACAGTGAAGCGCAAGGAAGAGCACACATTACGCTTAGCAGTAAGTTCATTTTCTGTATAATGGGGAGGGAGGAAAGGATGTAAAAGTTAAATGATGCCTGATATATATACATACACAAATAGAGAGAGAGAGAGACACATACACGCATATACATATATATTTATATATTGATATATTTCCAGCATTTACTTCTATTCAAGATGTCCTAAGTGCTAAGCCAACATCCTTCAGCTTAATTAGAGACCAAAAATCTATTGCTTTGCCCCCAAAGCTAAAATTGACTTAATAATAGAGATTCTACCGAAAGAAAGAGGATGTTCTGAGACCAGAGTTTATATTTTCCTCCCACTTATCCTCGCATATTTGTGTTTTGTAAGTGATGATATATAACCAGCCACAGCCAGGGTAAAACACTTCCATTCCCTCCGTATTTCCAACCAGTTTGACTTTGCTTTCATTTCTAAACAACTTTTTTTCTCACTAGCCAGATGCTTTATTCATGATAACTTCTATACCAGCACCACGCTAATCTGAATTCAGTGTACTGCTTACAGAACTTACTTTCTATGTGTATCTATTGACAGCTAAAGCTCCTTACACAGAAGTCATTGGAACTGAGACAGCAACTCTTTTTATTACTGGCCACTGTCTTGACCTTCACGGAGACGCTTTGAATTGAGCAATTCATATGAAATTTAGTACTATGCTGTAATTCTCTCTGTCATGTGTGATAACTCAGCATGCTAGTCATTCAGTACTACAACTCGGTGTAATTGCTTCTGCAGCCTGACTGAAAGCTACATCATATGATCCGCCAGCACATGATTAGTAGTGTAATAAATCTCCGAAACAAAGCATACAAAATACATTCTTTCACTCCCTAATGCATTCAGAATTTACTATTAAATGCTTTTTCTCATGCAGGAAAGTTTTGCTGGATGTGCATGTATTTATTGTTATAATTGGTCACCGGTGAGCAATAAAAGCAATGCTTTCCCTGTTATTCCAACTTTTAATAAGGAAAACTGAGCATGAATGTATTTAGTATCATAAAACCACAAGACTATACTGATGTGTAAAAAAGCTGGGGTGATGCATGTTTTGCATAAAGTAGCGTTGTTGCATAAGTTTTAGTACCTTGGTGCCAAATTCAGAGCTCAGACATGAGGCAGCTCAGCGTAGAAGAAAGGCACTCCCTCCGCCGGTAAGAATGTCAAGAATTTTCTCATTTCACTGATTTTACTCGGTGCCGTTCCAGACTAGATCACTGAACCCACAGCTCAGGCCACAGCCTGGCACAGTTGCCTAACAGCTGATATAATGTTCACCTCTATTCCTTACTTAAGAAACCTAAATTTCATACAGGTTTAAAAATGCCTTCCTTTTTGCTGTAAGCTGTTGTGTTCTAGCTGTACTTGAGTTCCTATGTACACTAAATGGAAGATGATTACTTACAACATGCGAAATATGCCATCAAAATAAACTGTTATGTTGCATACTGAATCAAAAATTATTGATTCCAAGTAAGTGGGGTGGCAAAAAAAATGTTGTGACTTTAATTGGAAGCCAAATATAAAAACTCTGAAGCACTGAGAGCAACGATGTCACTCTTTATTTTTTAATTATGTAAGCATGCAAGGATAGATGGACTTCTTTCTCTCATGGCAGAAATTAAGTCATTTTATCTTGCTTGTTGTTGGAATATGGACAAGTAAACGTGAGTAAATACATTTCTCACAACCAGGATTATTGCCAAATAGCAACACTTCCCTCTCCAAAGCATGTCAGAAGTTGTTTACAATTCATTGGGCCAAAGGAAGAAGGTAGGAAAGAGAGGAAGGAAAGGAAGAAGGAAGGTATTCTGATAAAGTAACTCAGTGAAAATTTTCCCTTATTTTTTAAACTATAAATATAATTTTAACCATCTTACTGAATCTTTCATCTCTTCCACCAAGCTAAATAGATGTAACAGGAAATTCTTGCTCTCCCTCCCATCACAGAGCTCTATCTATTAGTCTAATGAGGGAAGCTGAGAAGCAGCAGCTGGGAAGAACTGGGGCATTTGGAGAGAGGTGCCCATGTCCCCACACATGTCTAAGGGCTGGGGAGAAAAACCCAAGAGGGCAGGTTTCACTCTGACACTCCCTGCTGGGAGTCTGCTGGCCTTCGGGAAACTCCAGAATTTCAGTCTGCCCTTGAAGTTTTCTCTCCTCAGTCTCCTCTCCCTCCCCGCATGGACACAGGTAGTTTCCAACATAAAGATTGTGTACAACATATAGACAAATGAATTTGGGTCTATATTTTGTATTGTCTCTGGCTGGGTTACGGAGCAAAGCTTTCTCCTCTGTACTCACCTGCAATATCCCAGAGCTGAAGCCGTACGACAGTCTCAGCATCCCAGCTCAGCACCTTCAAGGCAAAGTCCACCCCGATGGTGGCCCGGTAGTGAGGGGAGAAGTTCTGGTGGACATAACGCTTGATGATGCTGGTTTTGCCCACTCCCAGGTCCCCGATCACCAGCAGCTTGTAGAGGTGCTCCTTCTGACTGTGCTTCTGCATCTTTCCTGTGGCTGCAGCTGCTCCCTGCGAACTGCTTGCATGCTCTGCCCGAGGAATCCTGCCAGCCCGAGGGGGAGAGAGGGAGTGAGGAACCGGGGAGGGAAGGAGAGAAGGTAGGTGGAGGCTCTTTCCCTTTGTACGGAAGCAGGATCACCAGGTCCAGCCGGCAGCCCTGCTGGGAGATGAAGTAAGCAAGGGACTGAGGAAAGAAAGTCTCCCAGAAAGTCTTGTGTGTATGTGTGTAAAGGTCAGCACGAGGTGTGTCTGGGATTAGTCTGGCTACTAAAGGCTTTGCAGGAAAAGTCATGCAAAAGTCCCTGTTCTCCGTTTCGCTCCTCGCTGGAAGGACAGTGTTTCTGTTGTGCACTAGTTTTACATACTTGTAATCACTGTCTTCTTGGTGATAATTTATCACCCTCTGCTTGTTTCCAGACATCTTTAAAATGCCAGTCGCTGCAAAAAAAACCCAGAAATCTCCTTTCAGAGGTTTCACGCCTTCATTGAAGTACAAAAATTAAACCAGTGTGACTTTAACTTTGGATGTGATTTGGTTTTAATCAATGTAATTCCGTGTGAATGCTATTATACCACTAGAAGTGGCAGTTATGGCAACGTAAAGCATCTTTACATGTGCCCATGCTAGGAGGGCTGTGTGAATTTAATTATGGCAGATATGTAGTTTTAAGTTTCATTAATATAATTGTGATTATCTGTCTGTACCTGTGAGCATGCTCACATCTGCTGAATGCAGCACACAGCTCATACTTTGTTTTTTCATACAAATGGGCTAAAATGTAAAAAATCCAGATTTATCCCATGACTCTGATAATCAGAAGTTATGAAAGCGTATCAGCATTAGAGCGTATGAATGCCAGTGTCTCAACAGTCCTCTATTTTCCAAAATAAATGGTATCAAGCTTGCAAACAGCTGAACACATTTGAGTAAATCGTTCTACTGACATGATTGAACCTATTATTTTAAACGAAGAACACAGTGACAGTTTCAACCTGGCACCATAGCTGGAGACCCCTATCCACTGCCTCGACGTGCTTGATTCTTTTAACATTTTTGATAGCAAAGCCCCAGAATTTTAATATTGTGTGAAACTCATCCATGAATGATTTTTACATTTCTTGATGATCTTGATAAAATGAAAACATGTTTTACACTTAGTGAGTTATTATTTGATGGAGTTCTTATCTAAATGTGCACTGAAATGGCATTAGAAATTTGTCACCTATCCAAAAAGCTGGATTTTGGTCGACAAAGAATTCAGAGCACTTATGTTATGCAATCTTTTATAATCAGTCTTTAAACTCAAACTTTAAAGTTTGTATATATGCACACAGACAAAGTGGAAAACAGGTAATCTGAGGAGGAAAATGTCTTCTTTTCCTTGCAGTTTTTATTTTTAATATAGGGTCTTTTTTTTAATAAGATAAATTCTCTTTTCAAAAACAAGCTGTCATTTGCATCCTTCTGTTTGGAGAGAAAATTTTAAAGGGCTTAGCCTTGTTAGCTACAGACATCATAAAAAACTACAATTTGAGAATCAAACTAGTGCACACCAGCTACTATCTTGGCATGATTCAAGCTTATTATTGTTGCTACTGGCAGCTTGCGGTCTGTGAATCTTACCTTCACAGCACTGCCGTTTTCAGAGAGGATCCAATACCCAGCACTTCTAAACACTCACAATTCCCCTCCAAAATTGAAGATTTCTCATTTTAGAGATTAAAAAAGAACAGGCTAAGAGAGTTTAGTAATTTATGAAATGACAAAATTGGTGTTTTGGATGAGGTTGAAATTACATCTGATCTTTTATCCTTCTTTGGTGATGGCCAGTGCTCAGAGACCAGTGCATGGAAGGTCACTGTGAGCAGATATTAGGTAAGTGGAGGTCTAAGGCTATTAATAAGCGTAGTTAGAGATTGGCCTACACCCAGAAGCATGAGGCTTTATGTCTCTTCCAAAGTTTTTGGTAGCATTAGCTATAAATAGCTCTGGATAATCATGTTGTTTGTTTAGTTTCCAATACTTCTTTGAATCTGGTTAAATTCTTCGCCCAAGCAACACCCTGGTACAATGAGCTCCTCATAGGCTTAATAAAGGTCACTCCAGGATGGCGGTAGGGTTACAAGCGAGGTGTTCAGCAAGGTGTTCAGATGTGGGGTAAGCATGTAGGACACTTCATTGCATTTAGAGGGATGATTTGTTGAGCTAAAGTGAAGCATGGACTGAAGCATCTTGACGAGCAAAAGGTGTACCCAGATCTCCTAACTCCATGGTGACTTGGCTTTTATAGACGCTGTCTGCTGAATGCTCCTGAGGCAGGATAAGGTCCTCAGCCCTGCCTTGCTCCACCTTTTTGGAGGACTGTTGCCATGTCCTGAACTATGTGTCTGTACTGGTTTGACTTCATTGGCACCTGAAGGCAGTGAGGTGTAGATGAACTGCTCATTTGCAGCTCTGTTGCAGGAATAGTAAGCACTGCCATGTGAGAAGGAAGACAATTTTGGCTGGCCTTGTCTTAAGAGATCACTGTAAGACTTGTTTGACGATGCCAGCTGATCCCTTCAGGCACACCACCAGGTTACGGTGGCTCAGTGATTTGCTGCAGGCAGCGGTGTCCAGGGATGCGTACTTAGCCTGGAGCTGATGTGAAGCAATCTGTCTTAGCTGAGACAACAGTTAGGGGCAGTTAATATAAGCCATATTAACCTGCATTTTCCACCCACAGGTAGGTAGTTAGCACGGCTCAGATGACAGGAGTAACTTGTTAATCTGGAAGAGCCAGATGGTACCCCTGAGCTCTAATTCTGCTGCTCCAGGTCCTTCAACAACGCCCAGGCAATAAGAAGATGTAAACATGCCACCAATTTAGTTGATATTTCAGTGTTTATATTTTGGTTGTCTGTGCTTTCTCTGGTAAAGACATACATTTTAGACTTTATTAAATCAATGTAAATAATAATTAAAATCCCACGTGACTTTATGTATCTCTATGATGTTTCATTTTTTTATTCACTGCCTATCTACTCTGCTATTTTCCACATTAGTGTCATCCCATGCTCTGCTATCTCTATTCTAACACTTACACTAGTATTCATAGAGTATATTAACAATATTTCAATTGGCAGGAATTGATACAAACTCTACAGGTGTCTTGTAATTAATAACGTTTAGGAAAGTTCTATCAAATTGAAGCATTACAGACTGTGTTGTCCTCAGAATAAAAGTGAAACTCATTTTACACTCATAATTTTCAGGAATTTTTTACTGCTCCTCTGTCGTTAGTAGAGATCTTTTTTTTCCTGAGAAGTGATAAAATTGAAGATGCAATTACGTTCACAGGAATCAAGGACAGCATAACCGCATCCTGGATTTTACCACTCCTTCTCTTTGTGTGGCATATACCACAGAAAAGGACATCAGTCCATCATGACTGAGCACCATGGTGGTTACGAAAATACCTTTAAAAAATGACAATGTGTCTGAGTTACTGAAACCATGAGGTAACAGTTTTTGCACAAGGAAATAGATTGAAATTATTAAAAATATATGTACTTAAAGGATCATCATCTAATTATCTAGGGGGTTTACACCACAAGTATCACTATTATACCTGGTAGCTTTGAATGTATAGAAGGGATTGGTTTATGCCTTATAGGATATCATATCTGGCCTATATATCATATAATATAAATGACACCATAATTCAGAGAAATAGTATATGTACCTCTGTGTGTGTGTGTGTGTATGTATATATACATTCATATGATGTGATAGATTAAATCAATATGATGGAAAATTATATTTTAGAAAAAATACAAAACATTGAAATTTTACAGAGCTTTTTGTCAGACTTCTATATCCCAATTAATCCTGGGGTATGGATTAAATAATAATTTGTTAGCTACACAGAAGATTGTTCATCTTTTATTAATATATTGTCTTCCTCATTTCAGTCAGAGCACTGACTTCATTATGGGAATAGTCAATCATGGCAAGAATAATCTCTTACAGAGAAATAGATTGTTTCAACAAAATGATGCATTTCCCCCAATTTTATTTTTAGACTAGAAAGATTTAATTAGTTTGGATTTTCCCTTCTTCCATTCCAACTGTTCTTGTGATGAAGACATGCAGTTAAAAATTACTGTTGACTCATCAAACATACTCATAGTGGAATGGTTATTGACTTGTCAAACATAGAAAAACCTCTCCTTTGATTAAATTATGATCTCCTTAATGTATAATTAACTTAGCAGAAAATACACTTTAACAGGAAAGATCCCACAAGGAATATCTAAACAAATGTTTATGCAACCAATGGAAGTATCGGTTAGCCTTTATGGTCAGATGTCATGTTATTGTTCTAAAATGAGTTATAACTCCTGCACTCAATTATTCTCACTCATTAAAAGTTCAGTCTACACCCTGGCTGAAAGCACACTACCAATAACATAACAATATAGACTTAATGAGCATGCCCAAGTGTTACATCTTGAGAACTGTGATCCAGCTGTCCTACAAAACTAGGTCTGGATGGCAGGAATAGTCTATGTCAGCATCTGTTTTATCTCGGCAACTACACCTCTCTAAAAGAGATGAAACCTTTCCCTGCAGCACAATTACAACCCCATTAAAAAGGCTTAAACAGGCATGAGTTACCGATTGAGAGTACAATTTTTGCCTCCTAGAGTGATGGATCTGTTTCTAGAGTTAGCGATCCCACAAGATCAGACTTCAAGGCAAGATAGGATTCAGGGCAGAGAAACCAGTGAGAACACAGGGAAAGAGATTCCAAATTTTAGCAGCCTGAATCATCGTATTTACAGAGAGAGAGCTTGTGGGTCTCCCATGATTACAAACTCTTAGCCTGATAAAGGGACCTGGCTTGGCTAGTTGTTGTACATTGCAATATACCTTCCATATCCACCAGCCCTGTAATGATGCCTCAGGGCATCTCAGATGGTTTTAGTTATCTGTGTAAGCACAGTTTGTGCTCAGATGCAAACACATGCTTCTATTCCATCAGACTCAAAAAAATAATAATAATTTGATGTAATTGCCTTTCTCAAGGCTGAATTATTTTATTTTTTATTTTCATATAGATCCACATAGCCTAATAAAATCTAAGTTAAGGTCTATCCTTTGGAGCCTGCAGCGAAATCTTAGATGGGTTGCAGTCCATTTTACACCAAGCAAATATGAACAGTCACCTGGGAATACATGAACACAGTACAACTTGAGAAGCAATAAGGGGAAAGACCAGAGTGTCTGCAATGGGTAAAATCTAATAACAGGGGGTCAGTAATACTCTGGGAAAATTAAAATGGCTTGTCCCTCAGGCCAGACAGCAGTGAAAGCACCATACGACACATAATTAGACTGAAACGCACCAGTTCCAAATGAACATTGTTGTGTCTCAGATTCAATAAACAAAGTGTAAGAGGCACTCGCTGAGGTTGTAGACTGAGCTATCACGGCCATTGCAAGATTGCTACCATGGAGCTACCAGCAAAAGCCTGGACCAAACTGACAGTGCAGCATGTTTAACCCTTTTCAGGTACTGTGAATTACTTGTGTGAAGAGGATCAAACACTTATAGTGCTACAGATAGGTATGTCTAAATTAAGACAGAAAGATTCTGACAGTAATCTCTATTATGCCATCCTATGAGGGTCCAAATGCAATCCTCACAGCGGGAGCTTAAAGAATAGCCTAGCCTCTTCTCCACAGAGAAAATCTTTAGAATCATAGAACCATAGGGTTGGAAGGGACCTCTGGAGATCACCTAGTCCAACCCCTGCCAGAGCAGGGCCACCTTAGAGCAGGTTGCACAGGAACGCGTCCAGGCGGGTTTTGAATGTCTCCAGAGACGGAGACTCCACCACCTCCCTGGGCAGCCTGTGCCAGTGCTCTGCCACCCTCAAGGGAAAGAAGTTCCTCCTCATGTTTAGGTGGAACTTCCTATACTCAAGTTTGTGCCCGTTACCTCTTGTCCTGTCACTGGGCACCACTGAAAAGAGCCTGGCCCCATCCTCCTGACACCTACCCTTGAAGTATTTATAAACATTTATAAGGTCGCCTCTCAGTCGTCTTTCTCACAG
Source organism: Rhinoptilus africanus (assembly GCA_013400135.1). Classification (NCBI taxonomy): domain Eukaryota; kingdom Metazoa; phylum Chordata; class Aves; order Charadriiformes; family Glareolidae; genus Rhinoptilus; species Rhinoptilus africanus. The sequence continues at coordinate 16,999 of VXBO01002270.1, forward strand.
ACTAAAGAGACCCAATTCCCTTCATAAGAGAGCTGTTCCAGTCCCCTCATCATCTTGGTAGCCCTATGCTGCACCCTCTCCAGCAATTCCTTGTCCCTCTTGAGCTGGGGAGCCCAGAACTGGACACAGTACTCCAGGTGGGGCCTCACCAAGGCAGAGTAGAGGGGGAGGATGACCTCCCTCCACCTGCTGGCCACACTCTTCTTGATGCACCCCAGNGCCTTTAACAAGGCTGAATCACATCAGTGAAAATGAAGGCTTTTAAGAATAGATCCTAAATTAATGTGCATAGGCATAAATAATTTCCATGAGGGACTGGGTTCTCAAACTGCAAATTTAAACCACGGAACAAAACAACAAAAGATACTCCCTTTACCTCATAAAAGTTCATCAGGAGTATAGTTTGTAAATTGTATTCACTATAATTTAAAATAGCACAGAATCACTGAGGTGAGAAGATACTTCTGCAGATCATTGAGTCCAACTCCCCTGCTCAAAGCAGAGTCAGTGAGAGCAGGTTGCTCATGGCCATGTACAGTTGGGTTTTGAATATCTTCAGGGCTGGAGACTTAGGCTCTCTGGGCAACTTATTCAAGTGTTTGACCACATGCACAATAAAAAGCTTTTTTCTTATGTTTAAACATAATTTCCATCTTTGCTTTTTTATACACATTGATAAGATCCCCATAAGCCTTGTCATCTCCATGCTGAAACTGTCCCAGCTCTCACAGCCTCTCCTTGATGGTCCAAGGTCTCAGTCATCTTTGTGTTCCTTTGCTAGACTCAGGCCTCCTTGTGCCTCACACCAGGGAAACCAGCACTTGACACAGCACTCTTGGTTTATCTCACCAATGCTAATTAGAAGTGAAAGATCACCTACCTCAGTCTGTTCACTATGCTCTGCCTTATGCAGCCCAGAAGGACATTGGCCTTCTTGGCTGCAAGTTTCAGGTTCAACTTGTTGTCCACCAGGACCCCCAGCTTCTTCTCTGCAAAGCTCCTTCCAGCTGGTGTGCCCCCAGTGTGCACTGATGCTTGGGTTTATTCCTCTCCTGCTACAGGATTTGGAATTTCACCTTGTTGAACATAACGAGAATCATCTCTGCCCAATTCCCCAGCCTGTTAAAGTCCCTCTGAATGGCAACACAACCATTTGGTCTGATATCAGTCACCTCATATCATCTGCAAATTTGATGAGACTGCAACCTGTCCCCTTTCCAAAGTCATTAATGAAGATGCTGAACAGTATTGGCCCCAGTATTGATCTCTGGGGTACAGTGCTAGTTAGTGGCCTCCAGCTGGGCTTTGTGCAGCTGATAACAACCATCTGAGCCTAACCATTCAGCCAGTTTTCAGTCCACCTCACTGCCTATTCACTTACACCCCCCCCACTTCATCTGTTTGTCTATGAAGATGTTATGGAAGACAGCGTCAAAAGCCTATCCACACCCAGTCATTTCATCATAAGTGGCTATCTGTCTGGTCAGGCATGATTTCCCCTTTGTAAGTCTATGCTGACTACTACAAATCATCTCCTTGCCCTTCTTATGCTTGGAAATGGTTTCCAGGAGGATTTACTCTGTCACCTTTTCTGCGATCAAGGTGATGCTTACAATCCCATAGTTCTCTGAATTCTTCTTGCTCTTCTTGAAAATACTAGTGAAATTTGCTTTCTTTCTGTCTTCAGGAAACTCTCCCGCTCTTCATGACCTTTAAAAGATAATCAAGAGTGGTCTCACAATGACATCAGCCAGTTTCCTTGGCACTTACAGTGGCATCCCTGAACACTTGGACAGTGAGTCTATATTCCTTAGCGGTCACCTGTTCCTGCTTCCATCTGTTGTATGTTTCCTTTCATGTTTGACTTTAGTCAGAAGCTCCTTGTTCATCCATGCAAGCCTCCTGCTGCCTTCACTTGGTTTCCTAGATGTGAGGATGGACGACTCTTGAGCTTGGTGGAGATGATTTTTGAAAATCAATCAGCTCTCCTCAACCCCTCTTCTATCCAGGGACTCTCCGAGAATTCTTCCAAGCATATCCCTGAACAGGTTGAAGTCTGCTCTCCTGAAGTCGAGGCTTGTAACCCTGTTTTTGCCTTTTTCCCTCTCTTCAGGATCCTGAACTCCACCCTCTCATGGTCACCGCAGCCAAAGCTGCCTCTAGTTTTCACATCGCCATAGTTCTCCCTGGTTTATAAGCATGAGGTCCAGCAAGGCATTTTGCCTCATTGGCTCCTCAATCATCCGCGTCAGGAAGTTGCCATCACTGCACTTCAGAAACCTTCCAAGTTGTTTGTGTCCTGCAGTGCTGTCCCTGCAGCAGATATGGGGGTGACTGAAGACCCCCACGAGGACCAGAGCCTGCAAACCTGAGGCTTATTCCAGATATTTGAGGAAGGTTGTAATATGTAAGAATATTTCTAATACCAATGAAAAAAGGCATTCAGGAATAGATTCAGTTTAAGGAGCAGGTCCATCAAGTTATTTAGGTCATTACGGATTAGGTGCCTTACACTGGTTACCCATTATATGAGAAATCAAGCAATTTATTCATACAGCACTGTCAGCCGCAGTCCTCTTTGCTTTATTTATCTTCTGTTGCAACTGTTTCGGAGGGGATGGTGTGCACAGCAAAGCTCCCAAGGGCTAGAATAGTGCTAGAAGTACTAGAAGTAGTAAAATAGACTATGTAATAATGTTTGGCATGGAATAATGGATACTCAGAGAGCCTGATCCTATGTGGTCCTGACTGTTTCATGGACATGAAGTATCCACAGTACCTTACCAAGTCAGAGAAATTTAAGACCTCTGGGTACCTCAGAAGAAGAGCTCAGAGGCTTCTAATAGCTGACTGATATGCTGAATTAATCAGATTACTGCCGCAATGGGTTTATAGATTAGTTCATCTTGCAGTCAGGTCATACTCATATTCCGTTGTCAGTACATTTTGCGCCTGCAGAGGCTGAAAAGCAGTCATGGACAAGGAGATGCTTAATTATGAGATACCAGTTCATGGGCACGAAGGTGAGCCATGCAGTAGTGTGGGGACCCTAAAACTCTACAGTATGCCAGGCAGTTTATCTGTACAAAACGTCATTATTCATAAATGACACATGCCGAGACAGTAAGGAATCACCTGCTGTTATGTCTGCAACAGTCCCCTTTCTCTGCTATTTCTGATTTTGGTTTCTCGGTCTTGTCTCTCTCTCTATGCCAGGCTACAAGCACGATTGCTAAACCCTTCAGCAGCCGACAAGTCACATCTTGATGCACTCATGTGTCAAGGGTTTTTTTTGTTCAGCCCAAGCAAGAATTTCAAAGAAAATTAAATACCCACTTGGGACTCAGGCGATGAGGAGAAGGAAAATGGATGTCCTCAGGTCTCATCTCAGCCACAGATGCTGCTACATCCAGCACAGCGGAGCTGTGGGAAAGCGAGCACTGACTTCAGGTAGCTTGATAAAACTCTACATCATCTAGCACTGGGTGCATTAGGTAGAAAACAGAGGCTAAAAGGCCATCAAAGTTTCATCACTGGTGAAAGACAGAATGTCCCCCTGGTTGCCAAAACAAGTTTGCAAGAACAGAACTGCTGTTGAGAAGGTATGGAGAGTTTTACAAATCCAAAAGTGACCTTTCTGGTCGCTTCTGTAGTGTGTTGAGCATGCCTGGACACTATTCAATGGTCTGGGGTGACCAGTGTCATTAGCTTCCCTTTCCTGAGGCCCCACTGACAGTTTTTATAAAGAAAGTATTGATCCAAATCAAGCCATACTCAGCAGTAGAAAAAAAGGCTGACAGACTCATGAAAATTATTATTATAAACACCAACAAAAGGCTACCAAACCTCTTAATCTTGAAAACAGCTGCACATAAGTTGTGCAAAACACCCAGTGCTGATGGCAATTTTCAACATCTATTTGGAATGCTTAGGAAGTTCTCCTGCCTGTGGGTATCTGTCTATCCAAAAAGAAATGCAGATCCTACACTCTTACTCATAGAGACTCATGCTTTGTAGCCTGAATGGTTGCACTGAAACCAGTGACATTGCTCAGGGAATCAGGATTTTTTCGCTGTAGGTAATATTTATCTGCCCAAGAATAAAGTGCTTGAAAATTATAGATGATTTCCTGAACTTCCACCCTGTTTTCTCTCTTGTAGTGCCAATTTAATATTTGCAGAAATTCACTTTAGCTTATTGAAGAGTTTTCCATGCTTATTAAAGATTCAGAATCACAGATGGACAAAGTGGTACCCAGTATAGGGTATCACTAGGCATTACTGATGCCTAGTGTGTCTTATCACAGCCCAACCCTCAATATTTAAATGTAAAAGTGTAACATACAAGTGAAATGCAACACAAGTAATGATCCAGTTTAGAGAATTTCTAAATGAGCAGCAATGTCTCCCCTGTTACTGATTGCAGAGAGGCAGAGACATATTGAAGTGCATACCTATTACCTTTTGGGGACACATCACACTGCCATTCACGGGAGCAACTGAAATATTATTATTGCTCCCTTCCAGAGAAAGGTCAAGAAAGAAAGGAATTGCTTTATACCTGCAGAGATGAGGGTTGGGTTGGTTTATTTGAAAAAAAAAAAGGCTTTTTGTGTTCCTGTTTTTCTTCCATAGGAAATATAGTAATTCTGGACATTTTTACACAGAAATATATCAGTGCCTATTGTTAATAATAATAAAAAAAAATCATTTCTCAAGGCATGTTATAAATGTATTGCCACAGCGTTTGACTTGCATGAGGAGCTAAGCCCGAGATCTGACTATATGTCCATACTGACCCCAGTTACAGCAGCTTTTATTGATAGCACAGCAAAGCCCATAAACCTCATTTGGACTCATTCTTAGCCAGAACCAGGATCTCATTTTTCATTAATAAAACCAAAAAAACATAGTGCTTCCCTAGGTCTAACATCTCCTTGCCCTGCAGAGAATGATCCATTCTGACTGAAGAGTTGTGATGACTTCATGTGGTGATGATGTTGCTGCGATGGCCAAATACTACCCTCGTGTAACCCATATGAACCAACTGCAAAACATCGTCACAAATGTCAAATGTCAAGAAAAGCCACATCCTGCTCAGAGTAAGCATTTCTTATAAAAATGACCGTCATTTTTGCCTCATGAAAGGTTTAACGGAGTGGTCTCTTGACCAAAGAGCCAGCTGGTGTATTCCAGCCAGGCTACCTCAGAGTTTCTGCTCCAAAAAACTCTCTTTGCTTTCAGACATGCAGTGGTTCAGTGGAGCATGTAGGTCTGCATGTTCCTCCAAGAGCAGGACCAGGCACCGAGCTGACCCATCACATGGGACAGGACTCCTATGTTGGCCACATCAGTCAATGTGACTGCACCTTTTCTTGGCCCACCAAAAGGAACTGGGATGTTGAAGGCGGGTTTTAGTACAACGGGATTTAGAACAAAGCCACAGTTTTGGGAATTCAGAGAGATGAAAATACACCTACCATCTCCTTGCAGCACATGTTCACATCCCTTTGTTATGTCCCAGTCCAACTAAATTAGGCCCAGGATAGGTTCACAATTATTCCAAGAGTGAAATTAAGATGCAAACGAGGTCAAATGCCGCCCATTGCTGGTTTATTGTTATTCCCCAGCAAAAGTCACTGAGACAAGTGATACAGTAAAGGTAGAAGTAGAGGAAAGGCATAAAAGAGAAGCAGTGTTATGGAGTGTAGCAAGAGTATAGTCACCACCACAGGCCCGACGAC
>VXBO01002270.1:27462-51331 GCA_013400135.1 Rhinoptilus africanus
CTCTCCCCTCATCCATCCATCCAGTCACACCATCATAGAAGGCGATCAGATTAGTCAGGCATGATTTCAGAGGGAACTGATAATGCTCTGTTAATAGAGTGCACCTGACCACCTCCTAATTTTGCGGATCATTAATAACTTCTCAGCTGCCATGAAATGCTTATTTTTTTGGAAACCTGAACATAACACACACACGCTCACACGCTGCTTCAGCCTGCAGCATGCCCAGAAGCCATAGCAACCAGCAGAGACACCTCCACTTGCTGAAGCTGCGCTCCCCGACACTTTCTTCTCATCACACAAGACTCTCAGCCAAACAGGGTGTGAGCTTTTTACGGAAAACTCACCGTTCAGAAGGGGTAGCTAAGCACCTGTTGTTGTTTCTTACTGTAATCAAAGCTTTCTTGGTTATCACATGCTGCCCACATTGTTCAGGATATGGTTGGGGTTTTCTTTAAATGCACTTGGGCTCTCCCTCAAAATTTCAGATTCAAGGTTCAAATTGAGATCAGCTTGAGATCAACTTTCTTAAAGAAAAAGTAACTCAGGATATGTCTACATGTGTAATCCATTGCAGTGGGGAAACCAGAGTCAGTGGTGAATCAGTCTGGGCACAAGAGCGTTAGCACCCACAGGCTTTCTGACCTAGCAAATAACGCTTTATTTTACAAATCAAGTGTCGTTCTGCTCCCAGGTGAAGTCATACAAATAAGGCTGAGACACTCAGCAGGGACAAACACCTCCTCACAGCAGTTCGAGCCACCTGTGACCTGAACCCCCCCCCAACAGCCATCCCTTCCCCATCCCTGCAAGACCCCGCAGCTCCCACAGAGGCAACAAGCAGATCTGGGCACAAACCTCCCCCCCAAAAAAACTTCCCTCCTCTCCTGCTGCGGTACCACATCCCTGAGATGCTCCAGGCGTTACACCGTGCTGCTCTTCAGCACATTCTGGAGCCTACACTTTTTCCCACGTTATTTCAACCCGAAGTGAGAGACTCCCAGCGATATCAGGCATCTTTGTCCCTGCTGATCATCTAAAACAGAGTTAAATAAGCCTCATCCTTTGAGGTGAAAGTGAAATCAGTGATAGCTTTGATGTTTTAAGGTGAATTTTAACACACACCAAAATGTCTTTTCTGATGAAATTAATGATTTGTTGGAAAAAAAAAAAATTGCTTGCTCAAGAGGGGAAGGAAAGAATAAGAAAGCAAAACCTGAACATCTTGGTAAGGGATACTCTTTTCTAGATTGAAACCACTGAAAAAATGCTTCCTTAGTCCATCTTTTTTTTCTTCTCAAAAAAAAAAAATTAGCACTTTTCCCTTTTCAGATACAAAAATTGAGAAAAAAAATGCTTTTCAAAATTCCCTATTTGACATCCTTGCAGGTATTCAATTAACAATACTTAAATCACACCTTAAAAGCCAAGTAGTTGAGAAATATAGCTTAATATTTTTTGAGGTCATAGGAATCGGAAGTCTGATGTTAGCAGGAAAACCTTTTATATCAGCCCAATGGTCTTAGCTCCACTTTACAAACTAGTTCCAAGCCCTCAGCAATGGAGAGGAAAGCAATGCACGGAGTGCAGCTCATTAAAAAAAACAACCAACCAACCAAAAAAAACCCCAAACAAGAAAACAGCTATCAAAGTATAATATTCTCCCAGGTTTGCTATTTTAATATGCTCCATTGGTGTACACTGTGGTTTCCCTTATCTTCACAAAATCCCTGGACCAATACAATTTTACCAATACAAAATTACTTAGTCCCAATTTCACCAATTTCATCTCTGCTGTCGCTTTATGTATAGTTTACAGAGCAAAATCAGACTGGCAGCTTTGGAAGTTAAAAGTAAAAAAAAGTTAAACCCCTTGCATTTCCAGTCCTCAGACCACAAAGAAGTCATGGCAATCGAGCCAGGTTGCCTTCATAAAACTACCGCAAGATTCCCTGAGCCATTCCTGTGCCAGGGGAAGTGCTTGAACTAGAAAATCACCCAACTCCAGTGATGGAGGCTCCACCACAGCCCTTGATAGATTTTAAGGATTTATTACACTTACTGTTAAACAGCTAGAGCTTATTTGTCCTCTGCACGTATTCATTTTCAAAACACCGAACTTTTAATATCTCCATTTGCTGGGCTGCTGATCAGCTCTGTTTCCCTGTCACTATTTATCAGCCATGACATTATCTATTAACCTTCCTTGATAAGTTAAATAGATTGGGCTCCTACTTGTTCACTGCAAGGCATATTTGCCAAACCTGTAATTATTCTCCTCAGTCATAGCTTGTTTCCCATTTTAAGCTGCTGCAGGTAACACATCACTTATAGGTAGAAGCCATCTAAACAAACTATAGCCTCTTAAAAAAAGGTAAATTGAAGTTGCAGAGACCTACTTCTCTCCATTTTTTCTATTTCATAGGCAGCAGTTTATTTCCAGTCTTCTGTACTCCATACAGCCAAGTTTAGAGTCATAGAATGGTTCAGGTTGGAAGGGACCTTAAAGACCATCTAGTTCCACCCCCCTGCCCTGGGCAGGGACACCTCCCACTACACCAGGCTGCTCAAAGCCCCATCCAGCCTGGCCTTGAACACCTCCAGGGATGGGGCATCCGCAGCTTCTCTGGGCAACCTGTGCCAGTGCCTCACCACCTTCACGGTGAAGAACTTCTTCCCAACATCAAATCTAAATCTCCCCTCTTTCACTTTGAAACTGATGGCGTTCATTCTATCACTACGCTCCCTCATAAAGAGTCCCTCCCCATCTCTCCTGTAGGCCCCCTTCAGGTACCGAAAGGCCACTCTAAGGTCTCCCTGGAGCCTTCTCTTCTCCGGGCTGAACACCCCCAGCTCTCTCAGCCTGTCCCCATAGCTGTCTCAGCCTGTCCTCTTGGCCCCACTCCTCAACTTCTGAGGAGCTGGCAGGGTGCCGGCGGGTGAAGCTGTGTCACAGCCTGCACACAGAGTAGGGCGGTACCTCCACACTTCTAAGGTTTACCAACTCCTGCGGTTTCATCCCTTTTGGCCTGCAGGAAAGAAATGCTCTGGCTGGTCTTCAGCCTGGGGCTGCTGAATGTACTTTCTGTACTTGGCCCACAGTCGCAAACAAAAGTTGAGAATCCAAATATGTCATGTTGGCCACACGCTAGCTCCAACAGGCTGACTGGCACTTCTCTGTGCAACTCTGAAATACAGAAAAAAGGGACATTCACATGCCATAGTCAGCCAGAGGCAAACAAGTACGTCTGATGACAGTCGCTGGGGGCAGTGACGGTGACAGACCGCTCCGAGAACTCTCCCGTCCTCGCGTTAGCTGCCACAGACGAGCAGTGACAGATAGACACAGGAATTTCTAGGAAAATAACACACACTGTTATTCAAAAGGCACGTAGCTAACGTGGTATGAGGTATGGTGAATAGGAAGCAGTTTAATATTCATAGTGCCATGAGTGTCAGCAGCAGTTTGATGATGAGTTGATTCCTAATGGCCAAAGAACAGAAAAAATTATAAGAAATACCTAAATTTTATATCCTTATTCTCAAGCTAATCTCAAGTGCTACAGACACTGAAGGAATCTAACATAGCACATCCATAAAAAGCCGTAACTTCATGAGAATACCTGCTTATTAAGAACTGACACTTCCAAATGCATGGGATATTCAAAATGCATTATATCCATGTAGTGAACCCATGGGTGGCAGGATAAGCCTGCAGATCGCCTGCACAAAGATGACATCTTCTCGACCTCGTGAGGGTTTATACTGCTGTCAACATGGCTGCTGATGTACAGAGACGCTGCTGTCCAAGTTGGGCCAAGCTGTGTAGCTGTAATAGCGGCACAGCAGGAAGCTTGCTGCTGGCACTGCACTGCAGCCAACAGTCCCTTCTCTTCCAAAATGAAAACACAGGCGACAATTTCTTCCATCCTTGATTATTTCAAGCAATTTTCAGCTTTGGTTTTATTACTTTAAGTCAAATCAATGCCTGGAAAAAGGGTAGCAGGTGACCTACTGAGATTTGTTTATCGGCACATGAATTATGTCACCGTTATTATGCCTGATTAACGCAGCAGACACAAACCACGCACACACTGTCGCAGGAACGCAGCATTGCCTTTCCCACCCCAATAACACTTTCCCCAGGGAAAATACTGGTATGGGAGAAGGAAGAGGAAGAGAGGGAGAAGTGCAAGAGAAAAGGTTTGCACTTCGTTGTGTATTTTAGGCAGAGGTGTGTGGGAGAGTTATACATCTTCATGACTTACATGCAGCTGCTACTAAGGGGTTAAGTGCTCACAGGACTCTCAGCTTTGCAGTAACACCAAGTAATCCAAGTGGAAAGGAACAAGTGCCCTGCTCCCGGGCCTCCAGTTCCCTCAACTAGAACAATCCAATGCACAACATAAGCTATTCCAGGGATTCTTGTTCAAATTCTGGCAAAAGACAAGTTCTAAGTTTCCAAACTTGGCTGGGTATTTTTTGGGCAGGGGTTTCAAAAAAAAGAAAACCAAAACCACGAAGCTATCCTTCCCCTGCCCCTCAAATTGAGCAAGGGAGATTGAAGTAGTTCTTGTAAAATTCTGTTCAGAAGTTTTCCCTTTTAAGTTAATGGGATATTTTGGTTACAGACAACTGTTCCATTTGACTGTATTTTATAAGTTTCCCTACTGCCTAAAAAACCAAAACCTAAACTCACAAGACAGTATTTTTATATTTAAAAACCCAAAATACTTTGGTGACATTTTAATATTCAATTATTTAAATTTTAATATTTAATTTTAACAGACTACTAAAGAAGTCAACTCTACCCATGAAACTGGGACTCGCTACCAAGCCACTCCTATTTACTCACATGAGGAACAGCAAAGACCAGTGCTGCACTGACCAAGTACTGTGTTGCAGCTGAGTTTCATCTAGAAAAGAATGGTTAATTCCAAGTGTTGCAATCCTCCCACCCAAACTCTATTTTTCTACCCTGCATATTTGAAAGGAATATGGCAACAGATTAACAGAGAGGATTTAAGCAGGATTACTGGGGAACTAGCCAGTTTCCTCAATGAATCATCCCACATGCACAGCAAGGACTACTGGACCCTTGGACAACCTCGCTTGATGCTGCTGTGAGAATCTTGGCCTCAGCTGGATGATTCCTAGTTCCTCTCCCCTCTCACCCTCTTTCTAGTTTAGATCCTGATAAAGTAAGAAGTCCTTCACAGGAAGTTCAAAATTTAAGAGAGCTCACTGAAATAAAGGCATGACTACTTCCACAGGTACAAACTCCTCCAGGAGTGGGGTAATTTTTATTGAACTCAGAGATGATCAAATGCAAAGCACAGCAATAAAATCCAGAACTGGAACATTTAGTAGCAGTCTGGAACGTAGAATTGATTTTTACTGTCGTAAGGGTTTGACATGCAGTTTTTGCAGGACACTTAAAGCTTTAAAATTTCCTTTTAATCAGTGCAATTGCCCATTCCCTCCCCAATACACAATTATGTTCTAAAATGCAGTGACTTCCTGATTTCTGAGAAGTAAGGCACTACAGTGTCCTTTCAGAGTTGTTACAGATTATCACAGCAGATGCTTCCCTCTGAGATCTGAAGTTCAAGATGGTTCATGGAAGAAGATGCAACTGAGGACTGAAGACGTATATCTAGTGATGAGTAACTCTCACCACTGTTAACCAAAACAGCCATTGCATCCCTAAGTGATCTACTGTCAGACTCCAGGGGAAGCCTTCAGTGCACAGAGCAGAGCTAACAGTATTAACCCTCTCAACTAGAGAAACTGTTTGCTCCATTCTGGAAAATTTCATTAAAGCTCCCCTGTTCAAGCTAGGGGACCGATTTTAACCAGTCTCTAACAAATCAATGTGTTCTTATGGCTGAGGAAAAGGCACTGGATGAAGACCTCTGCATTTATAATTTTGGAATAGGAGTTGCAGACACTGCAATGCTTTCAATTGCACATTCATCAGTGCCACGGCGGATTCTGAAGTACCCATCTTCTCCCCACGAGGTGCCCCAGCTGTTCTTCACAATCCAGAACTTCTCACCGCTTTTGGGGTCTGTCCCGTAGCCCACCAGCAAGACAGCATGATTGGTCAATTCAAAAGGATTGAAGTCATCCTGCAGCCCAGTGTGATGGTATATCCCCTCTTTATAAAGCATGAAATCACTATAAACCTCAAAGGCAACAGCCATTGGCCCATGCAGCACAAGCTCGAGTTTCATCAGGGCTTCATTGCAGCCTCCATAGAAACCACCAACATAGCGGTACGCAGAAGTGTAGTAGTGGTAACAGCTGCGCTTGAAAGTGCACGGAGAATCTTGGGCTGTGTAAGGGAAGCATTCCTCTTCCACCACACCAAAGTCTTGGACATACTTTCCAGCAATGAGGTATGGGAAGCCACCATCACAACCTAAGCAAAAAATAAAAATCTGCTTATTCCCTTGGAGAGTTTTTTGATGTGGGAGACTCTCCTACTCCAATCTTTTGGAATACTTTTACATACAGTATTGAACACAAACTGCAGCGACCCCAGATACTCCCAATATTCCCGTTAGCTATAGCTAACTAGCTTTCTGAAACACACAAGACAAAATCACATCAGTGGGAGCTATACTGGGAACACTAATGCACGGACCATCTTCTCATCCAATTGCTCCTGACACTGCCCCATCAAGAAAAGCAGGTAGTTACAAGCCATAGAAAGACCTGTCCTCATATGGGTACTGTCCTTTGGAAATCTTTAGTCATTGCTTTCACTTATCTCCCTTCCTCATATGCTCCTCCTCCCTCTGAGTATGCTTTTGGGAGGACATTTGGTTCTGCTCTTTCTAGACATGCATTCCTATTTAGCTGTATTTTTAGCCCTGCTCCTTAGATATTCCTTGTCTCCCAGGTAGATCCACCTAAAATACAACAGCATACTGAGCATGGGGCCCTACAGTAAGGTGAGCTGACAACTCTGGAATATTTTCTGCAATCTTTCAAAAAAAGAACTAATATAAAGAGCTAGTAGAAAGTAAAGACTGCCAGATACTTTATGAAAAAACTAAATTGTGTGTGATGGGGAAGGCATGGAAGTTTTTAATATCCTGTCCCCTTCTGCAGCATTATTAATACTGGAAGTTATCTTTGTATACACCAGTGTACTTACCCTGAGAATACTGGCTACAAGACACAACCTGCTGGGGACTAAAGATTGGTTTCTGAGTGTTGTTTGTGAGGATACGTATTCTTGCTTCCAACATGCCCATGGAGGCAAATGCATAACAGCTGCCACATGAGCCTGCATAGAGGAGAAAAAGGAATCACGAAGAGCAGTTAGTAACATAAACAAGGCAAGTCACCTTCATTCAGGTACAACTATGGCTAGAGTCCACTGAAAAGAGTCAAAACCTACCAGGCAGCGATTAGAAGTTCATTCAATACTTGTAGAGCAAAAACTTTAAATATACATTTAAGCATGCACTTAAAAAAGACCCAAACAGTTCTAACAACTTCTGGAAGGACACTGAGCTTATTCAAGAATAAGAGACAATATATTGCTCTTCAATGTTTTCCAGTAGTGTTATTTAAGAGCTATGCTATTCCTTCAGAATAAACCTACAGGCACCACATTAGCAGAGCTGAGAAGGCTCATAACCTACTGCCTCAGACTATAACCTCTTATGAAGCACATATGCTAAGGGACAATCAACTATTTTAAGTGAATGCTGACAATATTGTTCTGGATTATTTCAACCTACCAATGGATTTAACACTGTAATTTCCTGTGGAAAAAATATTCCGCCTCTAGTGTTACCCCTAAAATAAGTAACTCTTGAGAGTCTAGTGGTATAAATACCAGGTTTGACATAGTGGATTCATCCCAGCTCCCCTTATTTCCCAAGGGTATGTAATTTTTACACTGGCTTTTCAGGGGCACCTTAATTTCCCTTCTGTTTCCTGTCAGAGAATTGAGCCTCCTTACTTTTGCATCAAAATCTAGTATTGCTTCTAGTTTTAGGCCTCTTCACTCCCTAGGAGCTTCCTGGAACACATTAAAAGCCTATGGAAATGGAATGACAAGCATCACAGTGAAGGACAATTACTTGGATGAGGTCCTATTTTATCTACTGATTGTCACCAAGGTGCCTGATTTCTTTTTGTTTCCTGACAGTAGGAAAGGCAAATATTGCAGAGCTATGAAATGGAGGGAGGCCTGAGGAAAAAAACAAAATACTTTCTCCTGAACTGTGTAGGTGTATAAAAGCAGAGCTATTACAAAAGGAAGACTTTGTGAAATTTCACCTTCTCTCAGTTAGACGTATATTGGAAGCCAAGGGACAAAAATCAGCCTGTACATGAACGCTCTTTGCCCAGCAGGGCAAAAGGAAGCAGTGAAAGGTGCCTCCCACTCATCGTGCAGTCACAGGATCCAAGATGAGGAATGCTGCAGAACACTTTGTTGCATTTTGTGTGCAAAAATATGAAAAATACAATTAACACAACCCATCTCAGATCTCAGTCTGAAGTCTATTAAGGCGGTTGCTAAATTTCTTTCCTGCTACCACAGTGGCGTTTCTGAGGCTTATAGCACGACGACCACACTGTATCAGCAGAGAGCCAACACAGCTGCAGGAGTAGTTGCTTCTGTGAGACTTCCCCCAAATTCTCTTCCAGAGTCAATTAAAGCTTCAGCTACATCAGATTCCACTCACTCTACTGCAAAGGGCTGTTACATTATGAGCAGTAAGGAGAAGACACAGCACATCTAGTGAAGAATCAGCTGGCCACCCTTTTCTCCTACATTGATCTGCAGAAAAAGCTTACAGAAAGTAGTCAGCAAGAAATGGGAAGTACACTCTAAGGCTAACAGAATCTGTAGGTTCTCCTTTTTCTCCTCCTGTAAAGTTGATAACAAGTAACGACAGGGCTATCTTCAAAGAAACACATCTCCTGCCTCAAAGGTGCAGTTACTGTTCTATAAACAACCTAAGAGCTCAACCTTTACTTTTGTGACTACAGGGATGCTAACACGCTGGCAATGAATATTATGGTCCAAGACAACTGCAGTTGCATGAAGCCTGCCATGTCTTAAGATATTCTACATAGAACGCACGTTTCCCCTTTCAATTCCTGCCCACTGCAGATGCTGTATTTTCTTCCTCCTTAGGCAAAGAGCAGTGACTCCCCAAGCATGCGAGATCTGGGAAGCCATGATCTTGTAATTCATGCAATTCTCTCTCTGTGTGCCAGACAACTTGCATCTTACTGCTTGCAGCTTTCTCCCCCAGGGCATTTTCTAATTAGTCATCTAATAATCTTAATGACATACTAAGACTTTCTAATACCATCATTTTAATGAAACTGATATCCAGTGCCTCAGAAAATCACACAAGCTACCGCAAGCAAGATTCAATTTGTATGTCAGCACTATTTTGCACAAGGTCATCTTTTGAAGATTTTGGTTTGTGGTTTTTTGTTGTTGTTGGAGGGGGGGTTGTTTGTTTTTTAAAGCCTGAAAGCTAAAACGCTTATTTAATGGAGCAGAATGCATATTCCACAGACATTTAACATACTCAGCATGGATTCTCAGATTACAGGAAACGTGTAGGCAGCTTTATTATTGGAAGCAACAGACTAGTTCTCATTTAGAGAAACTCTGAAGCAACACATCGGAGAAAGGGTAAGTTTAGGACCAAGTGTCCAACTGTTTGGAACGTAAACGAGCCCTTGGGATATTCACAGTTCACACAGGGAGAAAGTACAGGACTCACACCTACACAGGACTGTATTATTTCCTGTTGCTATCTTACAGTGATGCCACGTATCAGCTTGTGAGCTAGGAATCCCACAGGCTGCTTCTGCTACCCAGAGTCCAGCTGACTGAATCTGGTATAAGAGCTAAGCCATTAATGAGGGACAAGTGATTTATGTGATCGCCTCCCCATCATGTTATGTTCCCCTCCCCTCAAAGCTGCAACCACATAGTTACCAGCAGACACAAATTTGGAAATGGTAGAGCAGGGAAGTGGACCAGTCCACTCTTGGCCTCCAGTGTGTAACTAATTCAAAAATCTCACACCACAGTGCTATAAAAGCACTCCCTATAAAATGAAAGTTTTTACAGGTATACTGTTTTTATCAGTGTCCACACTTTTCACAGTGACTGACACCTCTTCTTGCAACTAGCCCTTTAAGTCCTAAAGTTATCAGGATGATAAGATTTGGATGTGAGAAAAACAGTTTTAATGGGTTTATTCATTAAAGCTGCATGATAATTTGCCACCAGCAGGCATGAGGGAAAGAATTAAATGTACATCAGTTCTGTCAGCATGCCGAAAACCATGACTGAGACTGTTTGGACAAAATTTGACAGCTGTCTTTATGCAGGACACTGTGGTAAGTGGCGTTCACTCCAGCAAGAGACGCTGCAGTTTGGATAGGGCAATACCACCTTCTATTTTGGCTCAGTGTTGTCAGCCAGGACTCCACCCAGTTTCCACAGGTTATTCATAGTAAAGGTACGATCTGTCAACTGCAAGGCACTAGACAAATCTTCTTGTTAACAGCAAATTACAAAGTACATCAAAGGAGTTCTATGGCATTTCATGCAGAGTTTCGTGGTTTTGGTTGTTGGTTTTTTTTTTACCTTGATTCCGAACTGGGCTGACATAGTTGACACCATTCACATTTCTCCAGTCCCAGGATTCTGGCAAGCCTGAAACTTTTTTGAGTAACTCAGGTGTTAAAGGTGCAGGCTTTGGTCTAAAGAGAAGAAAATGCTTCTGAGTAACATATCACACTGTAGGCAAGGAAACAATCGCGTAACGCTCAGTTGTCATCTTCTGGCTCTTACTAGTTGTACTTACTTCACGCTAAGCAATGTGAAATAGTCTCCATCTAAACTGAGTGGGTGTCAATCTCAGGAGATTAGTTTCAGGAGGATGCAACACTAACTCAAATCCCTCCCTGAGGGAACTGTATTATGAACAAGCTGGCAAGGTTAAATACTTTTGAACCAATCTGAACTGCTGAGGTAACTCTTAGTGACTGCAGCAATGCAGCTCTGCAACAGCTACTTTACACCTCTGCCATCAAGAGGTACACAGAATATCTGACTGCAGATGGCACCTCACTTTGTCAGCATGCACTGACAGCAGCTAAAGACTGTTTAACTGCAGGCACAGAGATGGTGTTATGTCGACACTTCCATAACTGAAGTCCCACTTGCCACGAAACTTCCCTGGAGCAAGGTTTTGCTGTGACTATTGAACAAGTATTGAATGTTACTTGTCCTCATCTACTGCTTGCAGACAAGTGATGCTCACATATCAGCAAGCCAAGAGCTTCCTGCATTCAGCTTTCACATAACCTGACGCTTGTTCCATAAGCCATGCCAACCAGTGCCATTCACAAACACCAGGCACTGGAGTCTGATCTGAAAGCATGAGACGGCCAACAAAATACTGTCACGGCACCGCATGGTGCAACAGAGCTCCCAAATAGGTTACTGCATTTAAGACCATCTACAAGTTGAGTTCTGTCTATAGGATGAAAGCACAATAATCTGCATGATACTCTCATGCAAATCAGAATTTTTATTGTACAGTAGGACCTTTTTCTACAAACATAAAATTGCCAGTTTGGAAAAGTAAGCAGCATTCCTACCCACGGCACTATCAGAGTGAAAAAAGCAAAAATACAAAGAAGGTAAAACAGCTGTAAAGGGAATCCGCAGATCAAAGAACTCTAGTTTCTCAAATTAATGTAGAGGACCATGTGTCTGTCCCCATTACCACTACCTGCCATGTGATCTACAAGACCCTGAAGGCAGTCTCAGGGTTACTTCATGATTCTTCATTGAGACACACTACTCCTGTTAGAGGACCCTGGTTGGAGGCATGGCAAAATATCAAAGTAATTTTTCTGAATTCCATCAGAAAAATCTTTCTTATTCATGTTTAATAGCAGAATGCTGTTCACTGCTTTTTAATTGCAATTATGAACTAGCAGAACCAGGAAGGCAGTCAGAAACTCTTAACTATGGCAAGCAGCTGATGGGTAGACAGAAGAGTGAGATTGCAACTGAGACTGTCCCACTTCTTCCCTGCACATATGAATTCAGCAGGAAGCAACCGTGCAAGATTAAAGGGTAGATGACCCTACTTGTCTAAACTGCTTGAGACAACAGATGCTCAGAATAATCATTCAAACAAAGAAATATGGTGGCACTCCATGAAAATGAGCTGGAAGGCCTTTAACTTATTAAACATCTGAACTACAAGCCAAAACACAGCTAGGAAAGCCAGGACAAACAGAAGGAAATTCTTTGCAGCAGGGGGTTTATGGCAAAAACAGAAGGCTTTAGTACCTTGGAGGTCTGGAATAGAGACCCCCAGCTCTTCTAGTTAGTTCTTCCAGGGCAAAGTTCTCATACTCCTTGTATCTTGTTGCTCTCCAGGACTTCTGGCGAGCATTGATAGCATTTACAAAGTCAAAGTTGTGCACATAATGTCTGCTTGAAAGTCTGCAAACAAAAGCAACCAAACAAAATAGTAAGTAAAGGCATAGGACTGAAAAGTAAAGGTGTTCTCTAAACTGAATATGAAAAAGACTAACTCTGGAAATGTCTTCTGGTAGGTACTGATAAAGAAACATGCAATTATTGGATCAAGGCAAAGTTTCTGAAATTTGAGACAAAGTAGAAGGACACGATCATCATCTTTAGACATGCTACTTTTCTAATAGGATTTCACCACAGATTGAAGGAGAAAATATGATGCAACAGGCACACCCTCCTCTGGTTTTGTGCATTCAGGTTTATTCCCAACATTATCACTGGCGTTAACTTGGCCCTCAGTAACCAAATTGGTCTATATGGTTTCAGCTGAAACCTGAAGCACAGGTAGCAAATGTTTTCTTCCAGTAAAAGGTCACTTATCTGTTGCTTACCTTCCTCTGGGCTTCTGGAGAGGTACCTCGTTTATGTGAACATCTGAGGCAGATGAAGAGATCTTCTGTCCACTGAAACAAGCCCAATTGTGGCCAAGTACATCATGGACCCATCCTGGTAGAGTCTCATTACAGTAGCTGGTCACATTCTGGCCTTCCTTTTTGTACTGTAACGTGAAGAGGTTATGCTTGTGTTGAGTAGATGCATTTGTTAGCATAGCAGTAGTCCCTCCCCACCTAGCTGCTTCTTGCCCGTATTTCAGAGGAAGCAGCCAAACGTATATTCCAGAAGAACCAGCATCATGCTTGGGTGCAAAACAAAATACCATCAAAAAAAGGTTAAGCAGAAGAAAGAAACTGGTCTTTATGAAGCTGCTAGAGGAAGATAAACAGGTTGTGACTTGCACTTTAAGCAACAAAGCATGCATTACTATCAGAATCAACTAATAGGTGCTAATGGTTTAGGTTCAACAGTCACTTTTTACGCAAGATGTAGAAGACCTCTTAGTACTTATCCTTCTTTTCAAGGGCCTGTGGTTTCTTGCACCAAATATGTGACTAGATAAACTAACTCTGGAGTGCTGCAGAAATCTGAGATACTAAGACTCACAGCAAGTCTCTCACCCAGTAACCTCTCAGGGAGAATTGTACTATGGCATTTCCATTTTACAAGTCAGAACCCAAAATGAAACTTCCTGCAACTGCTTTAAATTTGAGCTGTGGTGGAAGAGCATCATGAAACAATTTCACCTGAACTATCAATATGAGACAGTAAGAAACAATGATCCATTGAGAGCAACTCATTCAAAGCTGGCTGTGAGGGGAACGTTACCGAAGCCTCAAGTCCCAAGTGCTAATACTTCCTTATTCAGCCACACAAGTCTTCACTTTACCGCTGAAGAGGAATAATAAGTTAATCTATTCAGTAAAATCTGTCTTCATACAGAAGTTCACACTAACACTTTGCCCAGACACTAAGTTTCCTGAATTAGAAATTCTTTGACCGCAGAATGACCCAGGGAAGAAAAAAAAATATTTACTCATCTCTTAAGGTTAAGTCTTTTTTTTGTATTAAGCTGCACAGGAGCCTAAACACACCATGCAAAAAAAGCTTAAACTTGACTTTTCAAATCACTTACATAGAATCCACATTTTGTAGTCCAAAAATACTTTATAAAATCCCATCCCATTCAAGTTGCACATGTACAGTGGTTCAAAGATTTTGTAGCTACGTTTCAACAAAATGCTTTTTCAGTCTCTTCATTGAAGAAGGTGGTGGCTCACAGTTATGGAAATGCCACAACACAGAAAATAAAGTAAATAAAGAGGCTGGGAGGTCTGTAACTATGTCAAGACTCTGTGGGGAATATGATGGAGAATGCATAGTGAAAAAATTAAGTCTATCATCAATCAGAGGCATAAAATTAAATGTTAATCCTCTGACGGTTTTAGAACTTTATTTGGCTCTTTTGCCCCCAGTTCAGAGGGTGCAGACCCCTGCTTGTCTAGCAAGGCAAGCATGTTTGCTGACTGGAGCAGGATGGGGGCTGAGCTGTTGTTACCTTGTTCTATTCATCCTATCTTGCTGTGCAAGACTGTGCAATATGTGAAATAACAACACTTGGCCAAATACCAAGGGCAAGGTCCAGAGATGACTTTTGAGAATTCACAACAGCATTGCTAGAAATCCAGACACTACCAAAAGAAACATGTTACTGACTTTACATCAGTAAGTTACTGAGGGAGCACTTTATTTGGCTCTACATGACAGTGCAAATTAATACTCAGTAAGTTACTGAGGGAGCACTTTATTTGGCTCTACATGACAGTGCAAATTAATACCTATCTGTCTTTTCTATCTAAAAGCTGCCACAGATTAAAACAAGATCAAGCACAACCATTCGTGATAAGTATAGGCCTTCAATCTGAATACTTGAAGAACATCGGAGAACTGAATACTCAAGAAACAATCCCACTTCCTGCAACAATCAGATGCAGATCCTGCCCAGCACGGCAGTTATACTGAATCAAAACAAGTGGAACAGATTTGGGACTTATCTTCACAGAAAAGAGCAATCAGTATCTGTTAACTAGCAAATTAAGACCACAACTTGCTCCCCCCCCCCCCCCCCGCCACACACACACACACACACAGAAATCCCTATCCATTTTCTGGAGATTACATTTATTCTGTTTATATGTCAATATCTTCAAAAAAGAATAGTATTCACACCATTGGTGCAACTCATCTATCGGGAAAGTAGACTGGCAGGCTGTAAGCTACTACTGAACTGGCTTTAAAAAGGGGACATTGCAACCATAGCCCATCAATGACAACTGGATAAAGGGAATTGGAACTCCAGGATGCATTTTCAGCTAGGAAGTGAAAATATACCTGTACGGTCACAGTTTACTTTTTTCCCCACTCTGATTTTTAATTGAGAGTCACTGATGTAGAAAAGTGGCAGAAAAACATTTAAAAAAACCCCAATACTTATGTTTAATTTCTACAAGCTAGTTAAGTCCCCAATGGGCCACATGTTACAAGAACTAAAATGGGCAGCAAACTCATCAGTGCCATGATACCTACTGCTTACTACCAGAAGGTACACCATCAAATCAATATTTCACTGCTAAAACCACACGCAGCATTTCTTCTTAGTGCAACCAGAAAAAGCTCCGACAGATCAGATCTAGAAGATCTGACTGTACCAGTTTTAGAGGACCTACTATGAGTATGTCTGCCCAAACAACACTTATACAGGAGGGTGAGTAACCTCAGCTGCGCCAGTTCATCATGGCAGTACTGAACAACCACCACTGACCCAGGTGGATGCCAATTACTCAATCAGAGCTGCCAGCACAGTACTCAGCACATCTGTGGAACCCATCACAGAATCACATCCTTCATGTAGGACAACAGCCACACAGCTGTCACCACCAGCTACTGCTGGACAACTGCTGCACGCATTTCCTCTGCACACTTAAGAAGATGGTTTTCATTTTTAAGTTAAAGACCACTGCAGCCATGCCACATGTGATAATTCCATCAGCCAGTGCTCACACCTGCAGCATTAAGTAAACTTCATCCAGTGACCTGACCAATCTGGAACAACTCAAGTGCCAAGAAAGGCATCCAAACTATCGTCACAGTTCAAATTCTGAGGTTTGAAAACATTAAGCTTTAAGTCTATTTCAAATGCATATTTTTCTCAAGTCTGACAACCCATAGGACTTTGCCAAATGCCAGAATTTAGCCAACCAAAATTAACCTTAAAAGGCTTCATGTACCTAAATTTCAAGGCTTGCTATTAGATACCTGAACTTAGGTAACCTCTTTGGTACAGTATACTTCTAGTAATGTCTTTCCTCTGTTGGTCACCATGACATAATCTAATTGCACACCCAATTCTAGTCCTGGTAAAAAAAAATGTAATTGGTCAAAGCTTTCTTTAAATTTTTAATCTTCCTAGGATGAAAGCAAGAAAGGATGAAGACTTTACAGGACACAGCATTTTAACAGGGATTCAGCAGTGCTACACACCCAGGCTGCCATCCCATCCTCTTTCACATCTCAACTGTGCTTAAATTGTTCTCCATCTAAACGATGTTCAGGCAATAAGAGAACTACAGTTCCAGGAGGCAGGACTACCCAATGCATTAAGCCTGGTGGGAAGACCTACCACTCATTTGTCACCAAGTTTAAAAGCGTGCCTATTCATTTTAACATGGGAAGCACATAATTAGAACAGGACTGTAGACTTGAGATGCCCTACTGTACAACAATCCAGAAGATCATTATTATCAGAATAAATGACTGCATCTTGCTACCCGACAGAAAATGCTCTATCAGCTACAGATGCATCTTCTTTCCTCTAAGGAACGTTCTGCAATCCATAAATTTATGCTTTCAGATTCACAGTTTAGGGAAGCAGCAGTTGCACACTGACAGTTAAATAATCCAAACCAAGAAAGGTTAAAAATTTACTTTCAATTGATTTGCAGGATGATTAAACAGCATTAGCAACTCTTAACACTTCTATTTTAGGAACATGGAATGAAATGCATTCAGATTTCTTTTTTAATATTCTGAAACTTAAAACATTAACTACTGTCACTTGTCTAGGCTGGTTATTTCAGAATGGAAGTCCTTGGTTTTAACCAAATTTAGGGGTGTTGGGAAGAGATGAAAAGGTGTGACAAAGACCTCACCAAGTCAGTCTGGAAAGATTAGTAACTCGAGTAATGGAATATTCTCTAATCTTTCTTTTTGCTTTCTTTTGTGCTAACGTTTTAATATGAAAAAATGCGAGAGTTCTGGCTGTTGCTAGAGGACATCTCAGAAGTCAGAAGTAGTACCGCTTAGCTTAAGGAAAAAACAATGAGAATCTTACAAGATTCTTCCAAGTAGTAGTCTTAACTTTAAATCATTATTACAAAGATATCAAATAATTGAAATAAGTTCACCTCAACTTACATTTCAGCATCACTCTACCTTTTTAAGTTATGTTGTTCCTATTTCTTTTGCCATCCCTTGGTGGGAGGGGGGTGTGGGGGGGAATCTTGAAAGCCTTATATCCTGCACGGCTCTACAGAATCCTTACATCATCCAGTAGAAGCACATGCTCAACCTTCTGCCAAGAGTCCGTACACTAACTTCACATCCAAGTTCAGAAGAGGGACACTTCAGCAGCACACATCAAATAAGAAACAAGAGCATTCCCATAAAACAAACATGTTATTTTGTGCTGCAAACAAACGCCAGGCAGAGTAAGTGCGACTTGTGAGGAGCAGAATACAGCAGAATGCTGCATTTAACTTGGCAAGCCTTGAGGGACAAGTCTATGTACAACAATAGTTAAAAATAAAACAGTTACAGCTACTTTACTTCAGCTATTGAAGCAAATTGAGAAAAAAAAATACATTTATAAGCTCACCCAATCCACTCCTTTGGTGTGGAAAGTCATTTCCCCACAGTCTCCAGGTGACAGAACAAATAACTCGCAAAGGCAGCGAGATCTTACGAAAATTTTAGTAGCTGTCTGTTTAGCAAGCCACAGGAACCAAAGGCTATTAAAAACACACTGAAACATGCACCATCCAACAGGCTGTGTCTGTACCCACACAGTACCATAGCTCTGATAAAGCCACCATTTAGACAAGCCCAGAGCATTCTAGTTAGTAATTAATAGCAACATTCTTTAACATTAAGCAAAAATACACTTCAAGTTCAAGTAGCACCAGTTGCACTTCTATGCTCGAAACAGATGAAGTACAGTATTGGTTTAAATACTGCTGTTCATTTTGCCGTGCAACTCCATCCTCTCCGTTCAATGGCAGAGTAGGTAAATCAGGATGCTTTATCTGTCCTGTCACCATGATGGGGTCACATAATTTAACTTTAGTGCAACATAAACAGAACTTGAAATTTATGAGTGGCCTTTAAGCAATGAATACTTTCCCGGCAAGCCAAAACCCGTAGCTATGGAAAGAGATGTGCAAGGCTTTCTGTGCTACGGCTGTTCCACGAAGCAAAAGGTTACTCCACAATCAAGCAGTAACTCCAGAACAGTGTATACACTGGAAGGTTGTTTCAGAGCAAAACTAAGGGATTTTACCAAGTAGTAAAAACAATAGCAAATTACATCATATTAAACACACAAGTTCTGCACCTTCTTGCTGTAAAGCAAGAGGTGCCAGTGAAGACAATTCTTCCTTTCCAAGAATTCCAAATGGATTTTGTTTAATGATTTTTCCACATTCTCAATAGTGATGAAGGGTAACCAATATTCTAAGAGATTGCTTTTATGCTTTCCTCTTGCTGCATATCCAGGGAGGAAGGCCCTGGCCACTTAGCATTCTCATTTACCCCATTTTACTCCAAGGTCTTCTAAGTTCTGACCAACACTAAGCAAATGAAGCCTGTTATGTTTACAGTACTCCTACCATTTGCATCTGAAAGTATTTTAAACAATAACCTCTGAAACATGCATTGAGCAGAATATATTATTACTTGTCCCCTAGAAGCTTTACAGTAGAAGATGGTGGAATAGGTCCTAGAAGAGCATTAGCCACATTTGATAGAAGCAGCCACATTTTCAGTTTATACCAGGACTAGATATTTTCTATTTCATATGTAACACAATATTTACTGAATTAAAAATAAACAGATACACATACTTATGTGTGTCACAAGTTCAAGCAGCTCACAAGGAAACACCTCTTCCCACGAAGTCCCCACTGACAATTGTGAAATAATAGTTTTGCAGATAGACAGTACTGCAAGTTGTTGCCCAATGAAGTCTACTAGTTGTTTCCAGCAAAAGAAATGCATTTACTAAGTGCTGTGGTATTTCCTCATGCTTCACAGCCATTATACTTGCATCTTGGTAATCTGTTGTTTCCCTTACAGCAGCGAAATTATAGAGAGGGTAACCGAATTGGGCTTTAATCCTCTCTATAATATTTAAAGAAAGCCTTTAATTTAAGCGCGTCTTGCTGATGGATTCCCTACTACTGAACAATGAGCTTAACAAGATTGCTATTTCACAATAACAAAAACAACTGCAAAACTAACAATTAATCTATTTGCCTACAAAGGGCTAAGACACATTCATGACCACAAAATGCAAGCTATTGTGCATTGCTACTGCTCAGGTATATTTGAATTACTTTGTTCTGAGCAGCAAGTTGGATCAGATGTCCTCCAGAAGTTCCCTCCAGCCTGAATTATTCTGTAACACAGTATTGGTACATTAAGAGTACCCTTGCAAATCAATGCATTTACGTTTTCATAAACACAGAGGAATATACAAGATCAGCGTTTATCAATCACCTGATTTAGCTCCCATCTACCAATGATGTATTTCACAAGGTACAATAGCAGCGGCAAAGCCTTCACTGACTCTCAACTGCTTTCAAGTTGGTGCTCCATTTACACTCCGGAGCAGGCCACTCACTGTTTCTATGAATAAATTCTTCATGTTCAAGAATTAGTTTGATAATCAATACTTGTTTCAACTGCTCACCGTACTGACTTGTAAAGCAACTCTGCCTTTTAATGTAAAATATCAGGCTACGGATTCCCAGTCCACTAGTTCAACTAAATTTCTCCTCAGATGAGACCACCAAGGCCAGCAATGGCCACTGAATTCCACCTGCCAGAGATGACACCTCGAGCCTGAGTTCCTGTACGATACTACATTTAGTGCTCCACTGTCCTCTGGGAGGCAGCAATTCCTGCCACTTTTGAGGCAGGCCCTCCCACTGTGGGGAAACTCGCAGAGATGTCCTTGCCAGAGAAGTTTCAGAGTAATTCTGCCCAGTTAAGAGTACCTTTCATGGTCTGTAGATTTTGCTGTATCATCTGCCAAACTGCTAAGGAGTGAACTTCATGGCAACTTAGTGTCACTACCTTACAAAGATGAGAGAATGTCTATCAGGTATTTCTCTCTCATACTTTGCTTTTGCTCAAGTGTAAGAGCCCGTCTTATGCAGAAGTATTCTTATTTTAAACAGTTATGAGTGCACTAGTTTTGGCAGACAGTTAATTTTATTTACAGTAGCTCATATAGTGCCACATTTTGTATTTGTGATAACAGTGCTAATAACACAGGGATGTTTTTGTTATTGCCGAGCAGCGCTTACACAGCATCTGCTCCTCAGACAGTCCTGACAAGAAGTAGGCTAGGGGTGCACAAGAAACTGGGAAGGGACATAGCTGGGACAGCTGACCAAAGGGATATTCCATACCGTACATCATCATGCTCATCAACAAAAGCTGGGGAAAGTCAGAGAAAAGGGGGACATTCAGAATTACGGCATCTGCGTTCCTAACAGTTAATGTGCGATGAAGCCCTGCATTCCTGGAAATTGCTAAACACCTGCCTGCTGATGGCAAGTAGTGAATGAATTCCTTACTGTGCTTTGCTTGCATACATAACTTTTGCTTTACCTAATTAAGTACCTTGACCTCAACCTTTAAGTTTTCCCTTTTACCCTTCCAATTCTCTCCCCCATCCCACTGGGGGGAGAATGATCAAGTGGCTGCATGGTGCTTTGCTGCCTACTGGGGTTAACACACAACAGAGAGCATGTAAACAACTTCAACATCAGTTTTGTAAAACAACCTTTACATGACCCTTTCCCGTAACTTAAGTGAGCTCCAATCAGCATGGAAGCTGCCACAGTTACAGAGCTTCATACATCATTTCTCTACCCAGTAAGGATTACAGTTCTCCTGGAAAAGTGGATCATTCACTTTTGTTAACATCTGAAAATGGACTTTAAAATACCTGCTGTGTAATAAACCATCTACAACGGCTCACAGAAAGACAATTTAAAGCAAAAGTAATTTCTTCACCCTCCTTACTACTAGCCAAGGTTTAGAGATTTTATGCTTGGACAAGGCCGCCGTGTTCATGTGAGGCCAGATACAAGATCACATTTCTTGAAACAAACAAGAAACACGTTCACTGCTTCTGCCTAGGGCTGCACTCACCAACTGAGCATGTCTTGCTGCACAAAATATCTGTCTCCCAGGTGACAAAGTCATCCCACAGAGATTGCTTCAAGCCACCCTCCAGAATCATAATGCCACTCATCAGGACAGCAGCAGAGAGCTCCTCAGCAAGTGGGTCCTCTCCTGTCTACCAGCATTGTTTTCAGCTTGATCTGAAGTCAGTAACAGGGACTGGAGATAACCGTATTACTCCAAAAGAACAATTACAGGCAGCAGAAAGGTTCCATAAAGTAGTATTCTGGAATAAAATGTAAAGATCCTAGAAAAACTCCAGCAAGGAGAGCAGATGGCCTTTCTAAAGTTTTCATGCATTTGAGAATATCTTTAAGGAAAGATAAAAGCCATGATGTTCATTATTTCACTTGGGTCAGGAAAAAAACTGGGGAAAAAAAAAAAGGAATTTCCAGGTTACCAGAAGAGTTAGCTTCATTAAGGCCTTCAATTGCTTTAAGCATACCCAGAAGCAAAAGCACCAGCATCTGGAACAGATTTTTCAGATAATGCCCAATGTGGAATAAATACTTCTTCCTTCCCTCTGTTCCCTACCCAGCCACTGATATCTGTTTCCTTACATTAAAAAGGAAAAAAAAAAAAAAAGTCCTGTATCTAGTAATCCAGGCAAACCTCAGAGAAAAGATAACTAAGTGTCCCAACCGCCCCACCGTAGCACCCACAGACAAAAGAGAAGAGTAGCTACAGGTGATTTTAGCAAGAGTCAGTGGTGCAGAACACACCAGGTTAACTCACCTTAAAAAATGCAAACCATTTGTAGTCGTTTATCACAATCTCAAAGCCTTGATTGTAAATCAAAGTGAAGAACCCATAGTTGCCCAGACTATCCTGAGCCACATCTAACTTCTGAAGATTCACAAGCACCTTTCTTTCCACAGGCCCTGCAAGAAACACAAACATTATTGCATGATTATTTCGTGGAAAAGATAAAAATAAAAATTAGTACAAAGAATGTTGCAACATTTATTTTATTCTAACAGATGCTAAAATACACTTGTTGAATACAGTCTTCAGCAAAACTTCACTTATGGAATCACCAAAAAGTTTGGGTTGGAAGGAACTTTTAGAGATCATTTAGTCCAACCCCCCTGCAATAAGCATGGACATCTTCCACTAGAACAGGCTGCTCAGAGCCCCGTCCAGGCTGACCTTGAATATTTCCAGCATCTACCACCTCTCTGGCCAATCTGTAACCGGTGTTTCACCACCCTCAGAGTAAAGAATTTCTTCCTTATATCTAGTCTAAATATACCTTCCTTTAGTTCAAAGCCATTATCCCTTGTCCTGTCACAACATGCCCTGCTAAAAAGTTTGTCCCCATCTCTCTTATAAGCCCCCTGTAAGTACTGAGAGGCCACAACAAGGTCTCCCCAGAGCCTTTTCTTCTCCAGGCTGAACAACCCCAACTCTGTCAGCCTGACTTACCTGCCAGTGGGTCTACATGCTCCTAGGCAGTATCTGCACATTTAATTTAGCAGAAGCACCAAACAGCTGTGACTGGGAAACATCAGCATATTTAAACATAACTTGCTACACAGCTATAGAGGACTCTGTAATCACTCAGAGGATGCTGTATCACTCGGGCACTGTGTCTGCAATGATAAATCTTCCCCTAAACCACCTGCGATGAGGTACCAGACACCCCACGTCCCTTCCAACACCAGCGCTCCGACTCCCCCACCCACCTCACCTCCGCTGCTCCTACAGACACCTGATTCAAAAAGCAAGTGCTGTAGAAAAAACACAAAATACCTGGTTTTTTAAATAACACTGACATACAATTACCAAATAATAACTCCCCGCTACTATTATCCCTGCAAGGGATGGGATATTTCTAATTCTGACGCTCTCAGGCTCCCCAGGCAGCAAGCGCCTGCAGCTGGTGGCCTCCCAGGAGCTGGCATAGGGACACCCAGAAGCAGTAGCCACTTCGCTGCCGGGAACAGCCACTTTCAGGCCAGGCTGAGCTGAGAGGGAAGGGACCTGTGGGCTGAGGGAGGAGGAAGCGAACCGGCAGGAGCCGGTGGTGCTCATGCAGAGGCCTAGTCGAGTCCAAATCGGAACAAATTAAAAAGAAAAAAAAAACCACACAAAACCTGACTGTAAGAGTAACAGCGCTGCCCACAGTGGTCACCCAGAACCAGGTGAAGGCCAGCGTTCCACGCTGCTTAATTCAAATTAACCTTTTTCTGCCTTAAGGCCGGCAGAGCCCCCCGCAGGAGAGCCGACAGCGGGTGCGGGGACCCGCTATAGCCGAGCCGGGCACCGACTGCCCCGCCGCCCGCTCGGTTTTAGGCCCTCACGGCGCGGAGCAGCCGCTTCCCCCTCCCCGGGCCCGCTCCCCCCTCAGGCCGACAGGGAACCCCCCGACCCCGGGACTCAAGGGGA